>CAIGRQ010293804.1:0-20356 GCA_903798375.1 Fraxinus sp. D2006-0159
TAATAAATATATTATTAAAATATAGAACAATTAAAACATATGAAATTACTAAATATGAAGCCGAAATATCATTGCAATTTAAATTTTTTATTCTTATTTTAATTAATTTAGTAATTGTTATTTTTAACAGTTCAGATTTAATTTAATTTAAATGTAAATAATAATAATAATAATACTAATAAAATCCTTTATAATAATAATAATAATATTTGTATTAAAAATTATATAACACAAATGACACAAATACCCTCCAACAACACTTTTGACAAATTAAAAGAAAGGGCAAATTGGACTTTGCACCATTTTGAAAAAATATTGCAAAATTGAATAGTGTTGCACCATATTTGGTGCATTTTAGTGTCTCCATCGAAGATGGTCTTAGAGATCCATTATCGTATCACTTAGTATTAACATTTTGGGGTGTATTTGAAAAGTTTGGAGCATCAAAATTTATAGTGTAACTATTATTGTAACAGATATAGATGAAAAATCATTAAATAGTAGACGAACTTGTTTGAAAAACTGACCAATATCACAAACACGAGTCTCAAACGACAAATAAAAACAAAAAAGACAATACAAAGATGTCCAAATCTTTGGTGCACAACATGATTTTATAACGTAACACCAGTAAAAAATAAAAAAAAAATTAATCCCCACTGACTAAAAAATCAACCCATGGGTATCACAGAACCACTTGCAAAATTCTTATAATGCTTCTGACATTCATTTTACAATTATGTTAATGATGCCCATGTCGCTCAGAGCATGCGAGGACTGGGGAAGAGATTACAAGGGATTTTTATATTATATGGCTAGTGAAGAAACAGCACGAAAGACACGTTTGATATGCAGTATTTAACATTATTTTGTTTCTGGTATTGTTTTCTCTTCATAATGTCTCCTATCATTCAATTCACTGACTCAAACCTCTGATAGTTGAAGGAAAGATTAATTGTTATCAATTTGCCGTTAGTGTATTTATAATGTTATTACTCGAAATTTTCTATTATACGAAGTATATTATTCGAATTCTTCTATAGCACACCCTACTTTATTTGGTCTATTCGAGGCTCCTTGTCATACTTAGGCCCTGTTTGATAGGAAACATTTTCCAAGAAGTTTTGCACCGTTTGATAATACCATTCCACATTTTCCAACTTTTAGAAGAAACAGATTTCTTGTCGTTTCGGTTGGTTTTGATTTTCCAGGTTTTTTTTTTTTTTTTTTTTTTTTTTTGGCTTTTTGAAAAATTATTTTTTTTTTTTTTTTTTCCGGGTTTTTTTTTTTTTTTTTTGGGAAAAAATGTCATCAACAATGATAAAAAATTTTTTTTTTTTCCTTTTAATGGACAATTTTCCTGTAAAATAAAGTCAAACGAATGGTATTCAATTTGATTTTTTTTTATTGGAACAAATTCTAGACCCAATGGTAGAAAAAATTATCACTTTCATGGACAATTTTCATAAAAAAAACAAATTCAAACAGATACCAAACTTTCAACATTTTCCAGGTGGAAAGTATCAAACACAATTAATTACTATTCTCAATAAAACAATTTCTATGTAATTTAATTCCCTGAAATTCATTTTCTTTCTACCCATTTTTCACTTTTACAATCAAACGGACCCTTTATATTTCCTAGATAACTTTTGTTTGATCGAGAAAATTGCATAAAATAAATCTACTAATAAAGGTTACAAATTTGGTCAAGCAAAAGATGGAGATGGAATACCTTGTATTAATAGAATGTTAAAATTATGGAATCAACTGATTATTTCACACCAGAAGAACAAAGCATCACAAGTCAATGAACTCAAAAAGAGAAATATGCTTTGCTAGTGAGATTGGTCGGTTTGTTACCCAAATTCTTCTATTATACAACTTATGCTAGATTTTATCGATTAAATGTACAAATAAAATTATGGAATATTTTTTTTGGGGTCAGGAGTATAAGGGGTGTTCGAACCCTGGTCAACTTAGGCATAATTTGCGATTTACCTCCGCCAATTACTGAGGGACCGGTGGCTGGTGGTCCAGTAAATTAGTTTGACTAAGCTGGGATACTTGGGTAAAAAAAAAAAGAAAAAAGAGCAATATTGGCGTGGTCAAGATTTGACACTTGTGAATTGATCCAAAAGGAACCATTACAGTATGAGGATAGGATAGCTTTTAATAGAATTAATTAAATGGCAATGGTGTTGTCCAAAAATTGGAAACCAAGGTGCAACTCATCACCCCCCCCCCACCCCCCCACTTGGATATTTGTCTCCCTTCTTTAATAAAATAAAAGTGTCACCTTAAATCAAGTCAGAATGGAACTTTGAATTAGATTTACAATTCTATTCATTGAATTATTTGAACTTTTTAATTAAAAAACTAACTATATTTATATTAATTGTCTTCAACCCACTTTTTGGAAGCTAATTATATATATTTTTTTGATTACATATTTAAGTCTTGTACAATTTTTCATAAATACATCACAAGAAAATAAGAACTCGAATCTTTTAATTGATGTTTTATCATTGATGTCAAGATCAGATTGAATCAACCCGTTTGACTATTAAAATAGAGAATCGATTAAAAATTTAGTAATAATTAAAACAAATGAAGAATCAATCAATTTATCTAAAAAAGAACCCTGCTACCTGGGGGGGCATGTGGCGTGCCCCTATTGGCCGAGAGTCTGTCCTGGCCAGCTCATGTGACACTGGCCAAAAATCTTTATCCTTAAAAAAAATTATATTTTCTTGTTATTCGTTGGATTTCATTTACTCTAATCGAGTTTTAAAACTTTGATATTTAGGGTGTGTTTGAACCACATTATTTTGAAAGAATCTATTTTGAAATAGTAGATTGTTGGAGAATGTGTGGTTGACAAAAAAAGAAAAGTTATTGATGTGATATAAAATATTATTTTATTGAACAATATATGGTTAAAAATGAATAAAAAAAATNAGATTGTTGGAGAATGTGTGGTTGACAAAAAAAGAAAAGTTATTGATGTGATATAAAATATTATTTTATTGAACAATATATGGTTAAAAATGAATAAAAAAAATAAAAATGAAAATTTTAATGTGTACTAAACAGAGACTTATATCACATTGAACAACGAAGAACAAACAACCACAAGTTTGAACGCAGAAGAGATGCATAAGAATTCGCAATTTCCAATGTAAAAAAAAAAAAGCAAAGAGAAAAAAAGTAAAAATTCCAAATGTCACATCCGAACAGGCTTTGTCGGATTCTCCTAACACTTGGAATTTGGAAACATCGAAACATTTTCTTTTGTATTTTTCCATTCCATTGCCACCCCCATTCACTATAATTATTCCATAGATTTTTGTCACAGATGTCACCACATCACTTTATTCCCATTTTTTCCCCTATAAAATTGTACTTACCATTTCATTTATTTTACATATTAACAAGTTTTTTGTACATGGTAACAAAACACTCAATTTTTAGATGAGATGATTTATTATAGTATCAATGTATCATAATATGTAAAAATATGTTGATCCCGCATAAGAAAGTATAGAAGATACTCAATTTAACATGTTTGGCGACTATTTATAATCGTTCAAATTACTTTTTTATCAACATATTTCGTGAAATTCACAAGTACTACACATTTATCCACCATACATCCCTATCTATTTATACTTTAAACAACTTATAAGCAAACCCACAAACATGTTTTAATGTACAATAATACTAGATCGTATGAACATATAAAACACTACAACCAATGAAATTTTAACCGTTTCTTCTTTTTAAATATTGTTCAGTATAATCTAATCCAGAGTTAATCGGACATACCATACTTTCTAAAGTGAGTAGATCGGCCAACAAACATGGTTCAAGTTAAAGGTAATGGAATGTAACTTGGAACTTCCAAAGTTCAAAGTTTGACTTCATAAAGCCACCCCCAGTACAATGATAACAAGAGATTCCAGATTTGGCTGTTGTAACTCACATTTCTTACTTGAAAAAAGTTCCACACTTTCGTTCTCGTGTCCCCTCCATTAAGAAAAAGCTAGCTATAAGCAAACAGTCGCAATAGACTGCCAAAATTTACAGAATTTGCACACCCAATAGAAAGAGTATGAAATAACAGTGACCATCAAAGAAATGCCTTTATCTTTTCAGTAAAATGCTCAACTTTTCAGTATTTATTCATTGATTGCTACAGGAGAGGAATCTTGATATCATAGTATGGTTTTTAACTTTTCCTTTATTCATTAGCAACCTGAAATGCCTATCTGCCCATGTCCGTAACTGTAAGGCGATCACGACGGAACATCATAATTTGTAAAAAGCAAAGTTTAGAACCAAGTTATTTGTTCTTCTCATACTACAAAAGCTTCCTGCAAAATTATGAAGTGAATTATTGTGATTATACCGTTCATGTTTTGGTAGGTAGTTATAAATGGGTGTAAAAGAAAAACAAGCATTAAATTTTCTTACCTAATTATTCGGAGTGATCTTAAAATTCTTGTTCTTGATGCCAAATTTACAATGTGCAGGTTCAAAAAGATGGTGGCAAAAGAAATGAATGGAAGGGTAGTGTTGTTAGCGACTATTTACGAAGTTTAGAACCTGACAAGACAAAATCACCAGAAGAATTAGAAAAAATGGAGGGTTGTTAGGAAAGAGAAAAAATGACTACGACAATTACTAACCATCTATCAAAATGTACAAAATCAATGTCTTTGTCACAGATAAGGGCATCATTTTGTGGCTCGTCTGCAAATATAGAACCATCATAAAATTCTCAGATCAACATTAAAATGAAGAAAAAATTGCGAATGGATAAAGATATCAATCACTTTACAACTCTAGCAGGATAAAAATGGTGAAAAATTGAGACAACAGAAATTGTAAATTACCTGAGTTACTGGAGGATAACTCTGATCGAACCAAAGACAAAGCTGTTCAGGCCGATGACCGCCAATTATGTCCTATCTGTATAAAACATGCACGAGTCAGTAAGTAAAAACTGTAAAGATTTAGTTTTTTTTCCTTTCTATGTGTGTGTATTTGTGATACAGATGCAATTTGAGTTGTGCAATCTGTATAAGAAAACTTACTTGCTTAGCAGTCCCTTTTCTCATGTTTGTTGATAGGTCCAACATTTAAGTACTCAATTGCAGATACATACTCAGTAGAAATTTAGTTCATCATATCCATAAGAGTAAGGTAGCAACTCTTCAACCTCAATCCTGGAGCTGGAATAACTAGTGCTTTTCTTGAATCGGCTACGGTTAATAGACTCAACTTCTGCCAAAAAAATACCATAAACTGGTCTATGATCTGAGAACCTAGACTCTCCTCGGACATACGATAGTTGATGAATACCTCGACCATGCCACAATATCCGATCACACCTTTATCCATGAAAACACAGTATCAGTGGTTTATAGAAAAGATCCACTTAAGACAAGTGCGTGTTTGTTATGTTTGCCTGTATTTTTTCTAAAAGGAAGTATTACCATGCAGGCGTCCTTCGTTTCTCTTTGGGGTGCATATTCTCCCCAGCGTATCTGTCAGAATTATTTGAATACTTGTATGTTGGTGGGAAGTATATTCTTCCTTCATTCCATCCAGCAAAAACACGTCCCAGTCTCTGCTCAATCCGTAGCTGTTGAGAAAATGATTGATGGTGTCAATTGAGTAATCCATATACTTGTCAAAGTCCACATATTATGAAAATAAATTTGACGCTCCTTAAAAGGAATTCTGTTTACTAGCCTGGTCATTTTCTAACAAAGCTCTCCAGTTACGCATCTCCACGAGAGCTTTTGCACATCGATAAGAGAGGGCTATTCGATAATTCAAGTCCCCAAGCCATATAATTCGACTAGAAGAAAACATAAAGATGGTTTAGACTTCGAACTACATTCTTCTAAACAAAAGCCAAATAAAATATTGAACAAACATGACAAGTTAAGGATGAGGAACTTACTCGTGCTCAAGGATTGTTTGGGGGGAGTTCTCATCCCCCATTCCGTGAACTTGTGGAAACCTTGTTTTCCTCAAAATTTCCATGACATCAGAATTCCTCCTCAACTCATCACCATCCTTCTCTCCAGAGGTTAAATGACTACAGATGAAGCAGAAGCTCGTTTGGTGCAAAGACATGCTAATTGAAATTGAACCCTGGAAAAGTTAATACAATGAGATTTTTGCATTGGCTTGGCTATGGAGGGTATGTTTTCAAATAAGTTGGATGCATACCTTATTTCCAAGATAACCCATCAATCCTCTGCCAACACAAGAAACCTTCAGATTTCGAACAGCATCTCTCAGATCACTCTTTATCCATACCGTGAGAAAAATCCCAACCATCTGCTTACTTGCAACCAAACAATACCTAGACTGCCCAGGTTGTCTGTCCCTTTCCTCAATCGGGACAGAACCACCGTATGAATTTGGTGAGTACTGCGTTATATAAGGCGAATCATCCAGCCCATTTTCATCATCAGATGAACCATCCCATCCAACATTGGGGTCATAGTCAGTCAGTCTATCTCCAAAGATACCCCGATCGCAAACACTAAATCGACTATCGCAAACACTAAATCGACGATCTAGTCTAGGCTGTGGCATTGACACATCACAATCCAACATTCTCATACTACGGCTCAATGATTGGAACGAACGACGTTGAAAGAAAGAGGAAGCTTTTTCTCTACTTGTTCCTTCAAAGTCAGCATCTAGTTCAACAATTGGATCTGGAACTGGTGAAGGTGTATGATAGCCACCATTGTTGCCTGGAAGACTGTTTAGAGTTTTCCTAATAAGTGCTAACCATTTTCTAGCCGGACCATTATCTTCTGTACCCAAGACATTACCAGCATTTAAAGGAACAATTTCTTGAAACCTAAAAGTGATAATAAAAAGAGACTTCCATTAATTATATGTTTATCCTACAATCAACAAAAAGGTAAAGATACATAGTTAATGACAAAGTTACTCACCCAAGAACATAAAGATCAGCAGGAGGTGAGTTGTGTAGCCACTCTTCAAGATTCAAATAATTGGGTGGAGATTTTCCAGCCACATTCCATGTTGTCACAAAGATCCTATTTCAATATGCATTACAAAAATTTATTGTAAAAACCCGCTCCTAGACTGAGAGAAAATAGAATTAGCGAAATAACAAGAGGCTAGAAGAAGAACACACTTATAGTTGTGCACATCTGTGATTTGGGAGGCATCAAGGTCAATCTTACTTCGTCGGGCACGATCAGAAATTCGTTTAGTCGATTTCTCTATCAATTCGACAGTGGAAAAAGAACTAGCATTAGACAAATTTATAAAATCAGGAATTTTTTTTTTTCATTTTTGAAGCTTGTATTGGGAATAATGGCTAATAATATTGTGTGGTCCAAAAGATAACCTGTTATACTTTTCTTGATAGTGCATGCCTCTCTCTCTGAGAAATTGTTCCTCCATTCTTCACCAACACCTGAAAAGGCAAAAATTTAAAGTTATTCAAGCTGTATCATTCACTGTTTACAACACCCACCTTTGGAGAAAACACAATAACAAAATATTATACTTCTTACTTGTGAAATTGAAAATCTTGAGAATTTGGGAGAAAAGAATAATAAAAACAAAGAAATCTCAGCACGTTAAAAATGCTAAGACTCATTATAATCCAGCTTTCAGAAAAAAAATTGATCCAGATTAAGCAAAAAAGGAAACAATAATTGCTTAATAAGTCTCCATTTCATTATAAATTCTAATAATGAATACAGAAGCAAAAGATTCAATTTTTTTTCAGAAGGGAAAATTAGATTTATCATTTAAAGAGATGATTGAGAAAACATTAATTACTTCCATAAATGATGTCATCAGCATGAAAATCCTCAGCTTTGCTCTTGACGTTGAACCATTTCTTCACCAGTGTTTTAGGCCAAGAAAGCTAAGTCAACAAACACAAAAAATTAGAAATCTTAAAAGCAAGAAAATTAATCAGTGCACTTGCATTTTTTTAAACACACCTTGCTTCTCTTGGAGCTCTCATTTCTCATTGTTTCACTAATTCATATGAACAACTACCAATAAAATTTCTTGATATCTCTCAGGAATTGAAAAGAAAAAGGGGAAATCCCTTCTGGGTATTTCAGCTAATGAAGAGAAGACAACAGAGGGATGGAAGAAAATTAAAGTTTCTTGGCATTCTGATTTCTTGGTTTTTGGAAACAAGAGAAATCCACAAAAGTAAAGCTGGAAATTTTGTTATGTGAAAAAGAAACAAAGAAGACTATTAGATTCTAATACAGAAACAGGACAATGCAGAATGTGATTATCAATTCACCCGTAGACAAAATGTAGAAATATGGCCTTTTGTTTTAAGGGAAAAAGCAAGCGTTCTCTTCTCAAAACCTCGTTCTGAGCACAGGGCAAAGTATCGAATTTTGAAGAGAATAAAGTGCAGGCAGAGGTGTGTGTTTGTGTGTGTGTTTTCTCGAGGTATTTTGCCTCAGAGCAAAAACTGCAAAGGGCCCTAGCCCGAATTAAGGGGGTGGAATGGAATGGGACTGCCCGGAGTCCTTTTCCTTTGATTTCAAGACTGCCCGCGGTCAGCAAAGTTTTTAATCTAAAAACCAAGCAGTGCTGGCTGACGAGAGGAAGAAATCAGAAAAAGCAATTTAAGGATGTAAAAGAAGTGTTCAAGAAATGTTTTTTGTGTACTGCAGAGTTTTGGTTTGGCAATTGCTTTAACTTTACCTTGTTTTTTTAAGAAAAGGGAAAAAAAAATTATGGTCAGTAAAGTTCACACAATCTTGTGTATTTATATGGGCAATTTTTGTATGTAAATAAAATAAAAATCAATGTTTTCCAGCCTGGATTACTGGGTTTTTGAGAAAAATCTATCTATTTGCTTTATTGGATTTTGGTAAATGGAATTTGTGTATGGAATGGCTGTCTCCAATGTAGATTTTGGGTTTAGAAAATGTTTAGGGGAGCTCAACTAGGGTGACACATCACATTATAATGTATACGACGAGATAGTTGAGTAAACACAATTTTAACTTATTTTCTTCTTTAATACTATTTAACGACTGATCAATCTATATAACTAGTTTGCAAAGTATCATTTGTGTATCTATAAACAAGAACAATATGTCTCTTTGTAAAGCAATTTAAGGTTCTTTTTGGGTCAAATCGGACTAATTGTCTTGGGACCAAAAGGCAATAGTCCCAAATTAAGGGGTTTTTGTTATTACAACATTAGATTTAAGCTCATGCCTAGGTTAGTGTGTGTTTTTTGCTTTTCTTGTGCTTTGAAGAATCCTTCACTCAAAAAGTACTTAAAATTACATTCATGTAGGATCTTGTTTGGCCATTCAAGGTACCTAGTCCTTATCCCCCACCCCACCCAACCTCACCCCCAACCCCACGCCATCCTAGGGTTTTGCAACTCCAATTTAAATGAATATTTTACCTAGTTAGAACAAAGAAATTTTCTTGGATTTATGTTAAATCCACATGCTACATGTGGGAGACTGTGTCTGGTCTAAAACTTGGTCTCTATTTTCATATTTTCAAGGTTATTTGAAATCAAGTAGGTGTATTAGTTTAATTAATCCAAGGATTAAACTAATCAAGTTGACGGCAAAACACTCCAAGGAGGGATTTAATTAGTTCAAATAATCTCTCAATTAGGAATCCCTAACAAACCCCTATCCATAGTAGATTCGGTCCACCAATTATACTATAGGATTCAAGAATTACCTAACTACATGTTTGGCTAATTTCAAAAGTAACTTGAGCTTACTTTTATGTAATACTCGTTTCAAAACAAATCTCGATAAGTTAATTTATTTATTTTTTGTAAAATTCACTCGAGCTTAGTTGAGGGTTTTGAGTTCATCTTACCCAAATCAAAGGGGTGATTTACAATAGCCACTATCTCATAGTTATTTTGACAATAAGGTCGGGACTATTTGTGAAAATATATATTTTAATTCAACTTTTAGTCAATATTTACTACAAATTTTACTTATTAAACTTAATTATAAGTACTTTTTATAAGCTTAGCCAAACATGGACTAGATTTGCATGTTGGAGGGGTTGTTTGTGGCCTCCCATGTTGTTTCCCATGCCATTTAATTTGCAATAAAGAAAAATTACAAGGTGTATTATTTGGTAGGCTACGTGCTTTTATTTGGCAAATCCTAATAATTAATAATAGCTTCCTTGTTTGTTATGTTAGGAATGAATATTGATGCAAAGGAGAATGGGAACAAGATTATGATTGGATTAGATTATCTTCCAATCATTTGTAAAAATATTAGGTTTAAAGTGAATCAGCATTTTAAAACCAATTTCTAAACATCATTATAAGAATGGGATCGAACGTAACATTATGACGAGAAAAATCAAGAGCTGGTCTCAAATTCATTCATACTATATAAAAGTTACAAATCGATTGTAAAGTATTCTCAAAATTGACGTGTTTACCCATAGATCATCTCCAATTTAGTGGTTTTTAGTTCCAAAATTTTGTTTTTATTTAATTATACAATTCTTTCCCTATCAATTCGACCATTTGATCCTTTATCTTTTCTATGTGACTATGTCAATGTCCAACTCGATTTCCAAACATTGCTTTTTAATGCATGCATAGATATATATGCTTTACGAACATGATCAACGGGGAATTTTATTTTTTTTTCCCTTCCGTGGCATCTCTATTTTCTTTTTCTTGTAGAAAAAAATAAGATCCGTAAACCTATTCCATATTATATTATTGGTCGTGTCTTATACATATAATACATGTTTCGTTACAAATGACTGAGTTAATAAAGATATTTGTCAAGTCGATTTAATAGTCTATTCAAATAGAAGAATTCACTAAATCAATAAAATTATAGACGAACAAAACATGATCTACGAATTAGTATAATAAATGAAGATTTGTCAAACTCGTGGAAGCCATCAACTCATGTCACAACTTGGATTATTTCAAATAGAAATCAACTGAAAGCACTTACGTTGATAACGTGGGGACAGTTATGGTGGATTATTTCAAGTTTCAACAGCCATTTTCAATTATTGAAAGGAGAAGCGCATCTTCATATGCTCAAATTCAAATAGTTGAAATTCCAAGCTATATCTCATTTACAAATAGAGGTGAACATTTTTTTCCAATGTTACTTTGGGAAAACATTTTCTATAATGCATTGTACCGACAACGAAAAAAAACATAAAACAAAATGTCATTTTCAAATGAGCTCTATGCTTACAAAAAAATTGTGTGGTTGTCGTGTCTGATAAAAACTCGTGCAAACGTACAAATATAAATACGCGAAAATACTATAAATAGCTAAGATAAAGAATGGGAATATACGTCAATAAGTAAATATGACACTAACATACGAAATTAAGAAAACGGTATCTTGTGTTGTCTAGGCTTGTATTGACAAGCGACACAATCTTAATAGAACATGTCAGACGATAGATAGATTGATAAACCACTAATATGATATACCGTGGTCTTTAGAAATTTAATTATTTTTAGATTTCTTATCATATCTAACAATAAATCGAATAAATTGATAAAAATGAAGTAGACTTAATATTTCAGTTTGGGAGGAATACTGGGTAGACAAAGGAATGAAGTGAATTTGATTTGTACTATAAGCAAAGTATCTCTTTCATATTCTTGAGAGTTGTTTGCCATTTTCAGCGTTTTAACTTCTAGCTTAAGCCAAACATCTTTTCTTGTCACTTCTACCCTCCTCGCAGATTTTCCATCATCTTTTTCCTTTACTTGTTCGAAAAGGTAAACTATATTGTTAAGAAGAAAATTTAAATTTCGTTGACAATCTTTAACTAATATTATGTACCAAACAAACATTTAATTATTGAGTTTTATGCGATTTTTTGAAAAAAGTTTGAGCTTCTTGCATACTTGATCAAAAGCACAATCTCTTGGAATTTTTTTTAGCATTGCTAATAACTGAATAATAAGAGTTCACCTCCAATTCTTCTTTTACAGTTGACTTCTGTCCGTACAAAACCCCCTAATCTACTCCCCAATGTCAACTAGGCAAATTCCTTAACAGTATTCTCTTTAGTTTATTGCTACATATACATCTCAAGCATGGATGTCACAATAATTTTTTTTTTAACAACCATGGATGTCCAGGTCAGGCTGCACGTATCTTGACTAATCCCACGAGGTCCTGAAGTTTACGGTCGGGTACTCATCTCAGTGGTCCTGAGGGGACTCGAATGATGATCATTGAGGAGCAAACTCAAGGTCTGATCAATTGAGCAACCCCCTCGGAGTTGGATGTCCCAATATTATACAGATTCATATCATATATGTAATAAAATTTTAGGGTTACTGTCAACATGTTGAAACGGACCATGAAAAAAAAATAGGCGGAGGAAAATTCCCAACTCAAATAAGATAAAGAAAAGGAAGAGAGTTTGCCAGTTTCCATTTGAATTGGCTGAAAAAAATCTTAAATGCGCATCAACTAACACAAGAAAGCCAAATATTATAAATATAAAGAAAAAGACCTGTTCAAATTGATGTGAAACTTTTCACCAAAGGGAGTAAAAATGAGGCACACATTTTCACCAAAAATTTGTGAATTTTATTTTTAGCATTGACCTAGCCAGAAAATCTTATCACCATATTTCCTGCCTTTCATTTTCCTATCCTATATCATACCTTCTTAGATAGCCCATCAAATCATTTTTTGCCTGTCTTTTTCATTATGTTTATATCTTCCTTCAACCATAACTACCACTTTGCAACTAGGCTATTAGATTTAATTTTTTCTATTATTTATTTGTTTTATTTTCTTGCAGGAAATGGACATGGATGATTCTTGAATATTGAGATATCTCCAGTTGTTGCCACTACAAACTGATCTATTTTATTTATCAACTGCCCAATTTCTATACCTAAATTCAAATTGAAATATGTCATCTTGCTGAATTGGTTTCACCTACCAAAAGTCAAGAGTTTGGTGACACATATGCTGCACCCAACTATAGTCAATAGAGTAAAATACTTGCATCCAGCCTTGCTTTGTTGCACAATAATATATGGATGTTTTGATCTTAGAATTTCAATAACAATAGTACAGATGAAATTATTGGAAGTTCCTAATTACTGATCTAACACTTGGAAAGACAAGATATTGATTTTCACAAAAGAAAACTAACCTGGTGTCTGTTTTGCAGGTTTTCAAGTGACCTAGCAATAACTCCATTCCCGTTAGTAGATTTTCAACGTCAACCATACTTGATGTTGGCAGGAAATTGTCTAACAATTACTGATTAAAACGTCTCCTATTTCGACGTATTACAAAAGTACACAAGCCTGTACATACAAAATCAACTAGTAGATGAACTCAAATAAATATAACACGAGATTTTTTCATGTGGTTTTCTTGTAAAGAAAACATTGGCTCCACTATCCATACATTCACCTAGGCTTTGGATTTTACTAGCAAAGGGGAAATGGGGTATACACATTCTGCCAATGCCTAATCAAACAATAATACTTCCTCAAAACTGGCTCACGAGTACAACATCAATCACTAAGGGCAATTGGAGAAGAGCAGAGACAGTGAATTTCTATATGTAGCAAACATTTAAAGGGTATGTCCATGATGATTGGATATATCTCAATAAATTGCCGGGTTGGTGCAGCAGGATGATTCTTGGGTCTGCAATCCCAGGACCATGTCCACCCCCAAGGAGACTCTCAAACTACTTCACCCTTCACTGTACATTATTTCTCTGTATATTTGTCGAAGCAGTTAATTGGGTCCGTTAGTTGCAGTCGAGCAAGTCACAAGAGTGAGGAGTACACCAAAACTAACAAGCCTATCGTAGTAGATTTAATAATTACAAAACCGAACGGTGGAAAAATATTCATATAACTCACACCAAATTTATTGAGAATAAGACTTAGTTTGTTGTAGTTGCAACAAAGATTTAATAATTAATAGAACTGAATGGCAAAAGAAGATTCATATAACTTGCTCCAAGATTATAGAGAATAGGGCTTGCTTGTTTTTGCACTTAATGGTGGTAAGCACCTGTCTTGAAAAACACCAAAATCGAACTCCTTTACGCCCAAGACACGGGGTGTTAGGGAACGAGGAGAAAGAAATTATACGTATTTCACTTATAGGTACTATTACGTAATTATAAATAGTAAAACACTATTATATCCCCCAAAAAAAAAAATTTGTATAAACCACGAAAACTGAAATCCTATATAATATTACTATGGAATTGCAACGAACACAACACACACCAATTTAACTGGCCCAGAATAGCAATTCAATAATACAAAACATGATGCTCATATCCAAAACTTGATTCTAGCGTTTCTAGTTATCAAACAGTATTCTTACAAAGTCTATCATAGCATCTACGAGCCAATCTAATACAATCCAACCAATGCAGAACTTGGGAATTAGGATCCCTCTCTATGACCACGTCAGAAACCGTAATTTGAACCATACCTCTGTATCCTGTGATTCTTCCGCGCACTCTTGCAAAAACCCCAAGCTGGACTTCTGACGCGAATTTCGCCGCCAAATCGGCAATTAACCGAACATCTGATGGGTTACGCCTTGAGAAGTAAGGAGAATTGAGCTGGTTGAGCCAAAGGATACAAGGGATGCAACCTGTACCATCATCAATGGTGAATCTTAGGAATTTGTTGGGTTTGAGATCCCGGGTTACCACGAACCCGATAGTCTCGGCACGTGAGAGGCGCGTGCCTTTACGAGAGAAGGTTGAGGGATCCATGGGGTGCGGGGTGAGCTTCAGGAAGTCGAAAGCTAGGAGCTTGACATGCGTGTTGTACAGAGCATCCATTGTTAGGGTTTCAAGTCTCAAAATTCTTCAGAAATGGAAAGCCATATTTTGGCGGGAGAGGTACTCAAATACATACATTGTTAAGGTTAATTTTACTTATAAGTTTAGGGCGTGTCGTTAGATATTAAAATCGGATTAAAATTGAAAAATTAGTCGTTATTACTGACTTTTATTAGACGAGTGAGACCGGTTATATTTTCAATTTTAATTGAATTTTAAGCTGTACCGAACAGTGCCTTAAAATAAATATTTTTTTCTCTGTCGGAGTTGTTACAAATATTTTACTTTCAAGATAAGTAACTTCTGGCTTGTAAAATATGGGACTATTGGAACCCCATTTTTCGTATAGAATATGTTTTGGAATAATAGATTAACGAATAATGTATTATTAAAAATAAATGAAAAGTTTTTTAATTGCATGCGATATTATTTTATTGAAAAATGTGTGGTTGAAAAAAAAATATTTTGTAAAAAATGGGGATCGAACAAAGTAGCCTATAGAAGCATTTGAAATTAAAATTTCACTAAAGACTGGTTTATAGTTTTAAGCTTAGCCAAACATGTTTGTCATTTTTCGTATGTGTAGAAGTTGTGTTGATAGTATGATATGACATTTTTACAAACATCTACATACAGTCAACCATTAAAAAGTGAAATAGAAAGGGCCAAATGGGGACAAGCAAAGAAGATTGGATGGAATTGAATTGAAGAAATAAGAGTTAAAATATCGTGTATTATAATATTACATATTGAATATCAAATATGCACTCGTCATTCTTGTCTTCTCCATTCCGGTATGATCAAAGAAACTATGGCCGATCAGGTCACAAACCTTCATAGCTATGCTTTTTCCTTCGCCCATCTTCCCATTGCTAAAATTTCCAGTCCTAAGGTGGTTGGTGTGGTAAGCAGGGGCGGACCCAGCACCCTATGAGCCTCCGCGGCCGCCCTTGTTGGATCCGTCAGGAGATGTCTATGGTTCGATGACATTGTTTGGTTAGAACTTGCAATTCTTATGAGATGTCTCTGGTTCTATTCCCTAGTTTGAAATTCCTATATTTTTAGTTCTCCATTTTTTACCATTTTACAATTTTTACCAAAATTAATAGTAATAGAGATGGGAGAGTCAAACTCGTGACTATCATTAAAGATTATTAGAATTTTAACCATTAGGACACTTGCAGAGTTTGCTATTATTGTTAACATAATAATATATATTAAATTTTAAATATTAATAACCGCTATCGTTCTTACGGTCGCTAATGGTCGACGTTGACCGATCAACGTCCGCCCAGATTGAACTTCAATGCTGGGTTTGCCCCTGGTGGTAAGACAAGCAACTCCCCTTTCCGAGGAAGAGTACTTGCTCGAGTTATCTTAAAGATAAGCTCTATAGGTTATCTATATGTGAAGTTCTCCCGGAACTCTATAGGTTAGCTATAGGTGAAGTTCTCCCAGAACCAATGACACAAGTCTCTACTACTTCAGAAATCGAAAATTCGTAAGAACATACAGTTTTTCGTTGGATGATCGAGACCGTTGTCCATCGATGTTGACAGCCCATTGAAATTATTGGAACCAGGACCACTGTGATAGATGACAAGGCAACTATCAGAAATTAATATGATGAACTGACATTCAGCTGAGAATAAATGTTGGAACAATTATATATTTTGCTCTTTCTAGTTAGAATTAAATAGCAAGTTCATATCGAAAGTTAAATAAACTGGACCAATTGAAATGGAACAGAATCTCATTCCAACTACTTGCGGAAATACTAATAAATTCACAATAAAACACACGGATGAGATTTTCCCTTTGGTGTTCGAAATCACATTCCCAGAAAACTACCAGAACAGCAATGGTACTAAAAGCTTCCGTCTCCTGTTCGAACCTGATAACATTTTTGCACGACAAATTAGATAAGAATGGGACGCCTTCTATGACAAAACTAGAGATAAGACAGACAATATTAGATGCAAAAGTCACAACAACAGTCGACATAACTTCGAGAAAGATGCTACAGATATGTAGTGAAACAACCCTACTACATAAAAATTTCTTTCTTCAGTTTTTTTTTTTCAAGCAGGGCCTGGGTAGGGCATGCAGGTCAAACCAAAATGATTAATGTTTTTTATAAATCATAATGCTGACGACATGTATATGCAGGATCGTGCCCTAATTGAAATATTTTTTTTTTCTTTTATTTGGTAGATTGTATCATTATCCAATCATCCAATGAAGAACCCGATTTTCATAGAACTTAAGGGAAAGCATATTATTCCATGTGATCGGCTAAATACAAGATCATAAACTGGACAACGTGGTACTGAAATCTTTAATCACCAAATTAAGATCTTTCTTTAATTACTAAATAAAGATATTTATGAACATACAAATAAAAAATCGGTAACTAGAGTATTTGGTTTCAGTTTTTACCATTGTGTGGAGCACACAACTAACAGAGCTCAACCCACCATTGTGCGCTTTCTTCCCCTCTGTCTCACTGGAATAGGTCATCAGAAAACCAACAGAAAAGGAAACAAAATCAGAATAGCACATATAACATCATGTGTTTGTGGTTGGACTCAAAAGAACTAATAGGAATAAATGTCTAAACCGACGGGTACCTTGGGCTAGCTTATTTAAAGTTGATGACCACTGCTTTGAGGACTTCCTATATGCAGCAAGTATTCTATCCATCTATGCAAAAATTATAAAAAGATCAATTTGAATTCAAGTGCCTCTTCTTATCAATAAATAAATAAAGGTAAACAGTTGGTTATTTATGAATCAGTATGGAACAACATATATCAGTTGACAACAGCATAAAAACTACAGTTTATTGCAAAGAGATACTCCATTCTTGATAAAATGCTTACATACCAGTCCTGCAGTTGTCTTGTACAACTTGATTCTATAATTCTTTGATTTACAAACATAATCCCACCCAACCAACCACCCCAAACCAAAAAAAGAAAAAGAAAAATGAAAAATGAAAAGACAGCAAAGGTGTGGAATTTCAAGTTCACTTGATCTTCCATGGCTCTATATATAATAAAGACTGTACTACTACTAAATGACAAATCAGTGGCAAAAGAATAACATAAGGCCCTAATTATCTTTTGCCCACAAAGAGAGGAAATAATTGCATTGACTCATTTTTTTATTTTTGCTTTCTTATGTCTCCTCAACAATCAAGTGTGGCATCTTGAAAAAATGTATGGTAGATAAGGATGCTCACCACATTTCCACATGAAGAATGCATAGAGAGCAAAGCTCGTTCAAGTACATATAAATCAACTGCTTTGTCTTCTGGAAGGGTTGATGTAAAGCTTAGACCAAAATCAATGAGTACCTATGAGAAGATAAAAACAGAATCAACAACTATATACAACTTACGGAAGGAATTGAATGGGGTTCACACCCTCAACCCAAATGAAAATAATGGAATGGAAAAGAGCAAGTTCTGACAAAGTAGAATGGATGAATTTTATAAAATGATCCTCGAGAAAAATAAACGATGCTCATAAAAGTGGATAACAAGATCAAAAAATATGTATAAACAACTGATGGAGAAAATAACCCACCAGCTGATTGGTACCACTCCGAATTAACATGTTTGATGTCGTCAAATCACCATGGATGAGGCCACCATCGTGCAGTTTGCCAATTGCATCACCAATTTGAGTAGCAATATCATTCATGTGTTCTTCAACAATACCATGTAATCCAAAGTCAAGGAATACATCTTTCACTGAGAGACCCTCAACATATTCAAAGGTTAAGGTATACAACAAAGGATCAACAGCATAAAGCACTGGAGTGGGAACCCCAAGTCGCCTAGCTTTTGTCGTGCACCTTGCCTCCTGCTCCAACATTTAAATTCTGAAGTCAAACAAGCAGCCAACTATGCTAATTAACTATCACAAAAGGAAGTGACTTGATTTAGAAACACAAACCGCATTTAAGCGTTTGAGTGTGAGCTTTGAGTCCAAAGATGGATGCCTATACTTCTTCGAAAAGCGTTCCTTGACAATAGATCTCCTATCGACAAATTTTGACTCGAAGACTCTCTAAATAAGATACACGATGAAATTGCAAATCATAACGAGATAAAGTTAGTCCATATTAACTAATTGATAGAGCGTGATCACCAAGGAATATGAAACTGCATGAAAGTGTTTTTTTCTTCACTTTTTCTTTTTCTTATTTTATATTCCAATAAAATTTTAAAACTAACAAAATAAACACTAGCAGCCAAAAGCTTACAATGCTACTATAGTTCTTCAATAATCCAGGAAAATAAACAACTACCAACTTACAGCTTCAGCTCCTTGCTTGATCAGAGCCATGGAGCTCTCCATTTCTTCTAACTTGATCCCCACGTATCAAGGGTAGCTGGAATTCAATGGTATTAATGGAATTGTAGAGTTGCCAGGTAGTTAAAGAATCACAGTAAACAATTCCGAAAATATCAGAAGCAGAACAGCCAGCAAGATATATTTAATTGACTAGTCTACATTCAAGGTGCAAAGGTAAAAAGCCCCTTTCTAGCTTCTTTGCTTTCAGACAATCTCCATGAGCTGCGAATATAAAATTGAGCAAGTTTTATAACCTAAAAAATTGATCCATGCTATGGAAACATATGGGAATAAAGTCTAAATTCAAATTTTCTATCGACAATTCAGATTCAAATTTATTTGTATCCTAGGTTAGAATTAAAACCTAAAACCCCTAGTCCATGGTGAAGCTGTAGTACGTATCCATTGGGTGGGGGTGGGAGTGGGGGAGGCCTGAGGACCAAAATAATGGTGCAGTCGCTGATATATTCATCGGCAAGATGTGGAACGGTTTTCAGTAGTAACTTCCGGAAGCAAAACTCTCCAATAATTTCAATTCGTCCACCCAACACTTACAACAAAGTTGACTCAAGAATTCATTTTGATATCATCTTGAAAACAATTCAAATTAAACATTGAAGAATAACACAACAACTAGTAAAATACCAAATCTGAAATAGAATAAACAAAATCTCACTAGTTTAAAGCAGAAAATCTCTACCAAGTTTAAATTTACACCCAGCCAGTAGAAGGAAGAAAATAGATACCTTTGGGCTGGAGGATTCTGGCGGCGGTACGGGTTACAGAATTCACCGTTACAGGACAAAGAAGAAGAACACGTATAAATTGTCAAATGATCCCTAAAAAATTGGAGGGTTTTCGGATTGCCCCATAGTTTCTGAAAATGGAATGCTGGTCCAAAAGTCGACCCAGATTTTTTTTCACTACAATATAAAAGAGCGAAGACATTGGCAGGGCACGTGTCGTGCACTCACGTCGTTGTAATTCAATTTTTTTTTTTATTTGAAAATTTACTCAACCCATCACTCCCATCACTATTTTCCAGAGTGAATTGCTTAAATAGGCACTGAACTTTACGCGGTGCATCCAAGGAGTCACTGAACTTTAAAAAT
>CAIGRQ010293807.1:0-19080 GCA_903798375.1 Fraxinus sp. D2006-0159
ATAATCAATGTCCATGCACCCCAAATGAAGGTGAAATCTCTCCTTCCATGCCTTATAGTTGTCCCCTTGCAGTTCCCGAATATCACACTTAAAATCAGAAAAATTTCTTAGGTACATGGCCGCATAAAAATATAACATATATGCTTAAATTACATAATTAGTTTGAGACTATAAACCATATCATGTTTTACAAATGTGAATCATATTCCAAAAAAATATGAATTTAGTGACATAAAACTTGCTTGTAGGCTAAAGTTCTAATTCAATTAGATCCACCTAACTTTACGATAAGACTATCAAACAATGTTTCTTTTCTTAGTTTGTGAGGGTAAATTAAGAAATATAATCTGAAGTCCAGAAGTGATCGGGCATTGCTGCTGGTATAACGGATCAAATGGGATTTTTTGCACATTTTCATATTGACAGAAGTCAAGCTGCATGTTTTTTGGGAGTTCTTTCAGATGTTGCAGTTCGTGTTTTGTTGCTTCAAGTTCAACAACAATAAATTTGAAAAAGATGTCACAGATGATATACGTTGATAGTGAAAATTAGAAACTTAGCTAATTAAACAAAAATAAATATTAATTTCTTGGTTACCTTGGTCCAGCCTAGACGGATTATCAAAAAAAAAAATGGAATGTTGTTGCAGGTTTTCCTTTTGCATTAGCAACATTTTGTTGTCATTTTTGAAGCTTTCTACTTGTTGTTTGAGATGAGATATCATTGCCTGAACACATGCATGATGATTAACAGAGTGTATAAATTGATATTTCCATTTATAGAGAAGGTACTAAAGGCTTTATCTGATTACTATTTGCCATTTTTCCAAAGCTTGGGAATATTCAAGTATTCTCATTCTGGTTCTCTTGGCAGAAAATTTGTTGTATATAATCCTACAAAAAATAATTAAACATCAAAAGTTAAAATGAGAATTACAATTCACAAAACCCTAAACCCTAATCCTTATCTTCTCCTGTTCTCATTCTGGCATCAGTTCCGCTTGGAGTGTTTCACGGACTGAAAACTAAGCTAATGCACAGTAATACATTCATTCTACCTAGCGTGATCTGCTTGTGAAATCTAACAGATCAATTTTTTAACTGGTATAAAGGCTTCACAAGATTGTAATGGCTGCAACAACTTTAAAGAATTAGAAAGAAAGTTATTGAACAAGTAAAATCTATGACTCCTCCCGAAAAAATAAGAAAGATAAAAAGATAAGAATTGATACTTATTATCGAAAGAATGTCACAATGTGTTTATTCGTTTATTCACCTTCTAAGCTACATGGGATCCATGTCAGGGTCTATTTTATGGCCAATTTTGAGTACATGTTCAATTGCTTTGTTGAGACTAAAGGTCTTCCGGGTAGCATGTGGACGGCCGGTAGTAGACCATTGAGATAAAATCCCAAACTTGAAAGTTCCATCCCATGTCTCTAAGATGGGATCCTTACCACTGCAGTTCCCATTCACTGGCATTAGATTAGTTTGCATGGCACTATAGCTCAGCTCTATTCTTAAATTTTGTGGATTAATCACAAGATTACCTGCAAAAGTAAAAAGGGAAAACCTAACTAGTAAAAATTAGTAGTAAATTAAGAAAGCAAAAATCTTTTTTAAGGAGAAAGATGTATAGAAGGACTAGACCTTGAAAGAAAGTGTAAGATTGACAACAGAAAGCCTTACCCAAGCCTAAATATATACACTTAACCAACTGTTCAAACTAATTAATTGCCATTTAACTCAATTTTGTATCACTATACATTATTTACTTTCTTATTAATTTTGTAACATTTCTTTACTGTTCAAATGCAGTCAATTTTTGATAAGTTTCCTGAAATTTCCTTTCGATTCCATACTTGCAACAGTATACGTTTAGTAACTAACCAAATGAATGCGGTCCAATTTGTCATATTAACCAAAGCTTATCTCTAACAACAAATCATCAGTATTAATTAATAGAAAAATACATAATGACAAAAAGCTATCATTAATGTACAATAGAGAAGATATACACCAGAAAAATGCCTTCAGATTTAAATTTTAAATTTACTTAAATTGAATTTTAAAATGCAGGAAAGCAAGGGAGAAAAATATAACTATAATTTTTCAAAGGACAAGAATAATTACAACTTATACAAAGGTGAAACTGAAAATAAGGAAACAAGGTTTTAAAGTAAGCTAATTATTTGTTTTATTACCAATAGTCATAATATAAATAACTGACTATATATAATAATTCTAACAAGGTAAATATATATAGTATATTTGATCGTTGAATTGCATGATGTGATAAACGACGACAACATGATTGGGCTAGTGTGGAACTCTTGTGCTTCCAAACTTTTTGTAAGATTGTTTAGCCCCGCTTCGCCACATCAAGAGGCGGGCCTCGCTTGAATTTCTTATAAATATTAGTGTTGAAAATTTTCACAAAAAAACTAACCGTTGAATTGCATGAAACGATAAAATTGACTAGCTATGCGTCACCACATCAGAAGGTGGACCTCATGACTGGAATTTTCTGTAAATAGGGTTTTCATTTTCAACAAAATCTTAGAATTTCAGAAAGTTCTGCTACATAATTTTTTATTTTTTTTTTAGATAAACTCAACTATATATAGAGGTATCAAACAAGGCATGGGAATCGAAGAACTTGCTGCCATGGGTTGCACATAATAATTACTGTTCATAATTCATGAAGTATTTCTACTTGAGCCTAAAAGGTTGTTGCTTCCCAATTTAAATATCATATGTACACGTTAACTCTAAAATGAACAAATAAGGTGATTTTGGACATATTTGGTTAAAAGGGAACTAATCATGCATAATCCTGATATATAACCTAGATTCAAAAAGCTAAACAACATAAATATTTCGTATTCAATGTACACTATGTATATGTGGCTACTAGATATTTATGGCATGTCACCTTATGAAATTGTATGTTTGAGTGAGTAAACCATAGATTTCAGTTACTGTCAGTTGGGTTAGCTGAAGGAAATACTATTTGTAGGCTAATTGCTAAGGTTGTCGCGTGTTAGTTAATTAGCTAAATCATTCCCCTGTATAAACCTAAAAGGGACAACATGTAAACATTTATCCATTCAAATAGTATCAATCTAAGAATTTAAGACTGCAAGGATTATCTCTAGAAAAGGATTGGGAAGTGAACTGTAAAAAGTTCAAGCTGATTGAGATTAAAACCAACTAATCCTTACATATGCCATTTTCTTTTAGTACTTCTTTCCATCCCAAACTAGCGGTCAATCAAAAGGACTATTCAAACTTTCAGAGACGTGCTTCAATCCTGTATCTTTTTTAAACCTTTTGACACAATTAATAACTGGATCAAATTGTTTGTAGCCATGTAAAATTTATATATAAGGTGAATTTAGACTGTATTGATGTATTCATCATTTTACGAATTAAGATTAGTAATACATAAATTTGATTACAAGTAAAAAATAACTCAATACTATTTGCTTATACGTAAAAATCACTTATAAGCAAAAAAAATCACTTGTAAGTGAAATATTCATTATATGATTTAAAAAAAATTACTTATCAGGAAAAAGACATTTATATCTACAAAATTGTTTATCAGTTAAACAAATTAATTATGAGCAAAATTCACTTATCAGTTATAAAATTACTTTTCAGTAGAAAATTCAACGATGCATTAAAAAAATAACTTATAACTAAAAATATTCGCTTATAAGTAATAAAATCACTAATACAAAAATTAATGTATAGGTAAGAAAAATTATTTATAAACAAGAAAATACTGTGCAGTTGTACGTTTTCCTAATATGATGCAACACTAAATGCCATATTAATACATCCACAGTAATCCAAATTTTAATATTTTCCTCCATGGAGTGTTGTGTTAAATTAAAAGATATAAATGTATTCACGTTGGAAAAGATGAAAACAAAATTTATACACATTTGATGCTTAAATTGGCACATATTTTTCATGTGAAAATTGATTATTTTGGAGAATTTCTAGTTGACAATTACTTTGGAAAAATGATTTCAGAAAAATATGTGCCAAATAAGATTTTAGTATTATAATCAATACAATGCCATAGGCTAACTTGGTTTGGCACAAATGCACGCGAATGAGATTGCAATCTTGATTGCACCAAGCTCGACTCGGCTTTCTTGCGCACATCACAAAGGTATATATTTTATAGAGAACACATTACACTTTGTACACACGTCATCACAATAATCAAACTAAGGGTTTTTAAAAGTTTGGAATTAAAATTGGCAACAATGACATGGAGACATACATAATTGGGTGGGAATCCTGATTGCGTCGAGCTCAACTCGTCCTTCACACATCACAAAGGGTACATTGGTGTATAGAGAAAACTTCACATGCATGTCATCATTGACAAGCTAAGGGTCTTTAAATTTTTTGGAATTAAAATTGGCAACAATGACATGGAGACATACGGTCACTACAACATATTAAGTCATTTATAGCTTGCGAAAAATGCTATCTATTATGATCTATAGTATTTTTCGAAATGCTATCGTAGATGGTGTTATTAAAAGTGATAACTCTATTATAACATTTTATAAATGTTATTATAAAATGCTATAAAAAACTTTTACATAGCATTTTATTATCGTAATGGTTTGAGTATTTATAGCATTTTTCCGTGCAATCTTTTTTCATAATTCACTTACATCTAAAGTTGTATGTTTTCATAATACAATGTAATATACTAAATGCCATATTACTACATCCACACTAATCCACTTTTTTTTTTTTTATATTTTCCTCCATGGAACGTTGAAATGTGTTATATTAATTTAAAAGGTAGAAATGTATTCATGTTGGAAAAGATGGAAACAAAATTTATAAACATTTGATACATAAATTGGAAAAAATTGATTTTTTTTGTAGAACTTATAGTTGACAATTACTTAAGAAAAATGATTTTAGAAAAATGTGTCAAATAAGTTTTTAGTATCGTAATCTATACAACACCATAGTCTGGCTTGGTTGGGCACAAATGCACACGTATGTGATTGCGATCTTGATTGCACCGAGCTCAACTCGGCCTTCACACATCACAAAGGGCACATTGGTGTACTAGAGAAACACTAGACACACATGTTATCATGACAAGCTAAGGGTTTTTAAAATTTTTGAAATTAAAATCAGCAACAATGACATGGAGACAAATATATGGCATCTGTGCTTGTTTGGCACAGATTACTAGGTAGAGCAGTCCAAGATGGTGGGGATGTGTACACACCAAGCTTAATAAATCATCTAAGGGACATGATTAGGTTCAGAGAAAAATATGAATATTTCAAAACAGGTTCTTTCTCACGCATTGATATGAAACGCTGAAGGAAGGTTTTTAAATGACAATAAAATTAAATTACAACATGCACGACCCATAAACTACTCAGTCCTCAACATAGAAACTGTAATTAGAGATAGCACATGCAGAGTCGGATGTTATAGATTACAAAGCATAAAATAACAAGAATATGGAGAAGGGATCGACGAAGTATAGAAATCATTCAAAATATCATTAATTTAGGTCCTTGGATCAGCATTCAGTGCATCAAAATTTAGATATTGATCGGTGTCTGCCAGCTCTATGTTCAATTCTGATGTGGATTGCTGGCAAGATCCAACAATGTTGGAGCTCCATAGATAATTTGTGCCTGATGGTGCAGCACTATATCCTTGCAAGTTTGTATGGCTAGATTGAACATGTCCAGAAGTGCTCGGGCATTGCTGCTGGTATAACGGATCAAATGGTAGTTGTTGCACATTTCCGTATTGACAGAAGCCAAGCTGCATGTTTTTGGATATTTCTTTGAGATGTTGCAGTTTGTGTTTCATTGCTTCATGTTCAACTACAATAAATATGAAAAGAAAGACGTCACAGATGGTATATGTAAATACAGAAAATTAGAAACTAGCTAATTAAACAAAATTAGACATATTAATTTCTTGGTTACCCTGGCCCCGCTTAGACTCATTTTCAAAAAATTGGAATTGTTGTTGCAGATTTTCCTTGTGCATCACCAACATTTTGTTCCCATTTTTGTAACTTTCTACTTGCCGTTTGAGATGAGATATCATTGCCTGCGCACAATCATGATGATTTATAGTGTATAAATTGATATTTCCAATTATGGAGAAGTTGCTAAAGGATTTACCTGATTACGATTTACCATTTCCTCCAAAGCTTGAGTGTATTCAAGTATTCTCATTCTGGTTCTCTGGGCAGAAAGTTTGTTGGATATAATCCTACAAAATAATTAAAAATGAAAAGTTAAAATTACAATTCACAAAACCCTAATCTTTATGTTCTCCTTTTCTCATTCTGGAATCAGTTTCGATTAAAGTGCTTCATACACTGACAAAGTAGTTACAGAATGCCTCTCAAGTAATACTCTCAAGTAATAGGGCTTTCTTTTATTATCATCTACATCTAATCATGAGTTCATAGACGGGCGTTGCCCAAATATTGAGGTGGGCACTTGGAGCTACTCTGATGGTACACTTGGAGAATATACGAAGCAAGAGCTTCAACTGATTGAAGAAGATAATCGATCAACTTGTGTCTACAAGTGGAAGATAAAAGGTCAACAGTTGAGAGTATGCACAAAATAAGGGAGATAAAGATAACAAGGCACCGAAAACTAAACTAGTGCACGGCACCACTGATTTGGACCATAAGCATTTCTACCACCCGTGATCTGCTTGTGAAATCTAAGAGATCAATTTTGTAATTGGTATAAGGGCTTCAATAGATTGTAATGGCTAAAGATTTAGAAAGAAAGTTATTGGAAAAGGGAAATCTATCATGATATCTGCCATACCCCTCCAAAAAAAAAAATGTAAAAAAAAAAAAAACAAAAAGAGTAGAATGGATACTTATTATTGCAGAAGGTCAAATCAAAAATAAAGCATCGGTTTAAAGAGGGGCAGATCTGACCCAGTTAGAAATGTAAAGATAAAAAGAGTATATCATCAAAATTGATATCACCGTGTGTTTATTCTTCTATTCACCTTCTAAGCTTCATGGGATCCATGTCGTGGCCTATTTTACGACCCCTTTTGAGTTCGTGTTCAATTGCTTCGTCAAGACTAAAGGTCTTGCGGGTGGCACGTGGACGCCCAGGAGTAGACCATTGAGATAAAATCCCAAATTTGAATGTTCCATCCCAGGTCTCTGAGATTGGATCCTTACCATTGTTTCCCCTCACTGGCATTGAACTAGGTTGCAAGGTACTGTAGCTCGGCTTCATTCTTAAATTTTGTGGATTAATAACAAGGTTTACCTGCAAAAGAAAAATGAGCAAACTTAACTAGTAAAAATCAGTAGTAAATTAAGAAAGCAAAAAATCTGTAGAAAAGATGTATAGATGGACTAAACCTTGAAAGGAGTTGTAAGATTGACTACAGAAAGACTACCCAAGCCTAAATATATGCACTTAAACAACTGTTCAAATTAATTGCCATTTATCTTAATTTTGTATTAATGTGCATTATTTACTTACTAATTAATTTTCTAAAATTGATTTATTGTTCAAATGCAGGCAACTTTTGATAAGCTTCCTGAAATCTCCTTTCGATTCCAGCCTTGCAACAGTATAGGTTCATTAACTAACCAATAGAATGGCGAAGTCAATTTTGTCATATTACCCAAGCTTATCTCTAACAACAACATCATCAGTACTAATTAATAGAGAAAAATACATAAAGACAACGAACTGCTGTCACTTAATGTACAGCAGAGAAGATATACACGAGAAAAATGCCTTCGAATTTAAATTTTAAATTTAATTAAATCAATTTTAAAATGCAGGAAAACAGGAGAGAAAAATATAACTATAGATTTTTCAAAGGATAAAATAATAATTACAACTTATACAAAATGAAAGTAAAAATAAGGAAACTAAATTTTGAAGTAAACTAAATATTTGTTTAGATGCCAATAGAATAATTTTGACACTGGTAAAAATATATAATTCACAATAGATTTATTCCAACAAAGAGATAAACTACGAGAACATGATTGGGGCACTACAACATTTTTTACATTTTATAACTTTCAAATATATCATTCTTATTGATAATGCTATAAAATAAAAATGATATTTATCTAAACTTAACATAAAAGTGTTCATTGACAAGCCACTAAACAACCCAAATTACTTCTCTCTTGTGCCCTTTTTTTTTCTTTCATCAAATCAGTCTTTGCCTTTCATGCGATTCATTCCCAGTTTTTTCATGCAAATGAGACACCTCTGCATTTCTTCCCTGCCCTCATCGTCCATACTCATCCCCATTTTTTCTTCTTTCAGCAACTATGTGGAGTGAGTGATAGATAACTGTGAAGAGTTTCAATTTTCCATAAACAAGAAACATTGTCAGAGAGAAATTACAAGAAAGGCCGGCGTTTGTTGAAAAATGAGACCAAAATCAAGAAGCACATGAATAGCTATTGAAGAAGATAGGCAATTGGTGCACTAGGGAGGAATTTATTGTTATTTTCAATGCACAGTATCAAGGTTTTCTATCCTTCACTTTTTCTTCTATCACTACCAGATCTAGGGTTTCGCCCATTTATTCCCTTATTAATTTTATTTTTCAATTTAATGCTATGTAATATGTATACATTATAATAACAAAATGTTATTGAAAATGATATTATTTTTTTAAAAAAAATGTTATAAATATTAAAAAATTATGATAGAAAAAGAATGTCATTCATGACGATTAAAGAATGCTATTAAAACCAAAGTTATAATAAAAAAAAATGCTATCAAATTTAAAAAGATTGCACAAAAAGAATGCTATAAATACTAAAATCATCATGAAGATAGTAAAATGCTATATAAAAGTCTTTTTATAGCACTTCATAATAGCATTTATAAAATGTTATAATAGATGTATGACTTTTAATAACGCCGCCTACGAGATAAACAACATTTTTCGCAAGTTATAGATTACTTGATATGTTGTAGACGTGGTATGAAACCCTTGTAGTGCTTCAAAACTTTATGTAAGATTGCCTAAAAAATAGGGTTAAAAAAAATTAATTAACCTTTGAATTGCATGATGCTGATGCGATAAACCAGGTCCACTTGTTCGGGGTGGTGTGGCATCTTTGTCATGCTTCCAACCTTTTGGAAATTGACTAAACCATGCATCACAACATCAACATGTGGACCTCACTGGAATTTTCTAAAAATAGGGTTTTCATTTTGAAGAAAATCTGAGAAATTTCAGAAAGATTTTCTAGATAAAATTTTTTTATGGATAAACTCAACTACAGAGGTATCAAATAAGGCATGAGAATTGAAGAACTAGGTGTGCGGGGATGCAAAGAACAAACACTCTTCATAATTCTTGAAGTATTTCTACTCGAGCCTAAGGTTGTTAAATATATAATCTAGATTCAAATAGCTAAACAAGGTAAATACAATATACACTATAACGAATGGGGGTATACATGGCTACTAGATATTTATGGCATGTAGCCTAATGAAATTGTATGTTTGAGCGCATAAACCATAGATTTCAGCTACTGTCAGCTAAGTTAGTTGAAGGAAATACTATTTGTATGTAGGGTTTGTTCAGAATTCGGTCCCAAGAAAAATTGGTGGCTCTGGTGGTGGTGTTCCAGTGGCAACTAGTGGAGGTAATGGAGCAATACTGGAGTTGAATGGATTCCTAGCTTGCTTGTATGTTACAAACTAAATTTAAGGAGCAGATGCATATAACATTACTTATTGAGTGATATAGAAAATGGATACAACATTATACATCACGTAGTTGCTTGGGTTCAAATGAAAGATGTAACATAGCCATAGGCCTGCCTGCATGCCTGCTTTCCATTTCCTCCCAAACTGGGGAAAGAGAAGGTAAAGCACTAAAAGGACAAGGCTAACCTTAACCAAAGTATGTATACATTCAAAAAAAAGAGGTATCACATTAAATCAAAAATAAAACACTTATCTATCTTTTTGCTATTTCTTTTCCAGATTATTGTCTCGGTTCTGAATTATATGGGGATTTTGGGGTACATATTTTTCTATTATTTGTTCTTTATTTATCTTGAGAAACAAACCCCCAGGTGTTAGAATATCTATAATGCATTTATATATGAATTGAAGGTAAAATTAATCCCAAATGTGAATAAGTTTGACTATATAACATCAAATGTACAAACTATTTTTGTGCTTATTTGCATAATTTGCACGTTCCTTTCAATAACTTAAATTTGAATGCATTGGTAATTGTATCTATATTTGCGTGTGCATTTCATTCGGTGAAAGCATTTCTTTGCCCGCACTGAAAAAATGCCCCGGCGTCCACACATGAGGAATGTGTGTTTGGCACAGAAGCTGCAATGTTTGTGAACATACACACACCCGTTTATTCCATGGATCCCCTTTCGTATGATTTGACGGTAGGAAACCCACTTTCGGTCATTTTAGACGAATTTTAACACATTCTACTTTTGTTGACTTCCAATCATTGATTAATACAGATTCACTGATTCAAATGATCTATTACACTTGACTAGAGGTACCAAACCTAGTATTCTTACTTGATTTACATTACTTTTTGAAATTATTACGTAGTTACTATTACGCTATATTTAGCATAGGAATGCTCCTTTAGCATTCATTGTACATTGTCATTCATGTTTGATATTTGTATTATTGATCATCAGTGTGAGTTCCTTTTATAGTTGTACCGTGCTATTAGTATATGCATAGATACAATTGTTGAGGTTCCCTGATAGCCAAAGATAGAATATTATTGAGGATCTGAAACCAGTATACATGTCATGTCAAGAGCTTATCTGGTTCCCTGAGGACCACAGATAGGGATGTCGAACACTGATTCGTTGTGGAATCCAAGTTGTTGTAACAACTAGGATGATCCCACAGGTTCTAACTACAGAGCACTTATATTTGTTCATATTTACCTTAAGATCATACTATACACTATAACTATAACGTTGTACTATAGATGACACTACGTGAAATGATGTTATCTGCAACCCTGCAAGCTGAGATGATCCAGACCTTATCACTATACATTTTTCCTCCACATGGGATCACTTCACTTATTTTTATACCATGATCAACGAAGAAGAACTTGAAACATTTTAGGAATTTAATGACTTTGTATTTGTTATTACCGATGTCTATGAGGGATTGTTTTGATCAAACTAACATATATGCAAGTTGACGAGCTACTATTTTTGTTAGGATGTAAAATAGGATTATTGTACATGTGTTGGATGCTTAGATAGTGTGTGGTAGCCAGTCTAGCTCATGCACACCACCACACTAGCCCAATTTGGTCTGCCCTTGAATAATTTTGTAAAATAGAGCATTGTTGCATGATATAAATATTAAAATTTGTGGTTCCATCTTAAAAAGTCAATCTTATTAAGAGAAGTAGTCCAAACTCTTATAAATTGATCTATATTTTCATCTTTATTCGATGTATGATTTTATCTCTTAACATATCCCTACAAGATATAGGCTCGTTTGAGCAAATCAATCTTGGAATCCGTGTGATCAATTTTTTTTAGTATTAATCGGATCGAATTGTTTGTTGAAACTTAACGGGCTCTGATATCATGTTAAGATTTGAGGTTTCATCTTAAAAGGTCAACCTTATTAAGAGGAGTAGTTCAAACTCCTATAAATTGGTCTATGTTTTCATCTTTATTCGTTAAGATTTGGGGTTCCATCTTAAAATGTCAAGATTTTTAAGAGAAGTAGTCTAAAATCTTATAAATTTGTATATATTTCATTTTTATTCGATGTGAAATTTTATCCCTTAACATGCCCTGCAAGATTATGGCTCGTTTGAGCGAACCAATCTTGAAATCCATGTGCTCAATTTTTGAGTTTTAATCAAATCGAATTACTCGTTAGATCTAAATGGTCTCTGATACCATGTTAAGATTTGGGATTTCATATTAAAAGGTCGAGCTTATTAAGAGGAGTAGTCCAAACTCCTATAAATTGGTCTATGTTTTCATCTTTATTCGATGTGGAATTTTATCCCTTAACAATAAAAACAGGCGGTTTCCAAAATTTTCAGATCAAATCAGAATATTTTGTATTATTATAAATATATTTATTAATATTGAGAAAATCTAAATAATAATATTTTAAATAAATAGAGAAATAGTAAAAGGAGTTTCGGGTGTCTCTAGTGGATTATTATGCGTTGTTTTTTATGATGTAGGTAGTTACGTTGCATTAGATAAACGTACAAGTATTGAAAATAAAAAATAATATAACAATATTTTTGTTATTTATAAGTAATTTTTTTACTTATAGGTGAAATTGCTTATGAAATTATTTTTTTACTCATTATGTAAAAGTGATCTTTTCACTTATTTGATTTTTATAGTTTAATAATTTTACATATAGGTTAGTTTTACATATAAGTGAATTCTTACTTATGGATCCATATTATTCATAATACGGTGAATTAATAATTCAATCTAAACTCACCTCATAAGCATATTAATTTTATCTAATTTACTAAAGGAGGATAATCATCGTGAATTAATTTAATTCAGGTATTAATTGCATCAAACATTGAACAGGAATATATTAATCAATATGTGATCTAATACGAGGTGCCAAACGTATTTGTAGTGGCGGAGTTCGAAGTTGTCTTGAGACACCTTGGTGGTTGATGATGCTACAATGATTGGCGGCATACAAGAAGATAAAATACAATAGTAATCGACTTTGTGTAAATTGTTGATAAAAATAAAAATAAAATGGTGAACAAAACTAAAAAGGAGAAATTTTTATTTAAAAAATCAAGTTTTCATTTGTTGGTCAAAAGGATTGAAGAAATAAATGGAATTCATGTTTATTCTTGCACATAAATACAAAAAGGAGTAAGAAAATAAAGCAAACAAATATAGAAAACTCATTTACAATAAGTGAAAGAAAAACACAATTATGTTCGAGTTTACTAAAAAAAATTGAAAAACACATTGTCATGGTTGGCGTCATCTTTTTGGAACATTTTGCACAATTTTCATAATAAATAGTTATGCTTTCAACAAAGTTTTGACTTTTTTAGGATTTGGAACTGAAAATGAAGGAATCATTTAGGTTTGAAAGATTAGGTTATGTATTTAAATAGTATTTTATCGACTCTGCTCTCCAAAAAATTAACATGTGCGATTTAGCGTGTGTTTGTTACTCATTTTTCAAAGAATGAGAATGAGTTTTCTTACCGTGGCTAAACCAAATTCAAATTAATTGGGAGAAGGAAGTCAACTTTGTCAGGCAAGTGGGGCCAACCAACGGATCTATTTTTCCTAGAAATGGAGAAAAAATGGGCAGCAAACAGGTATTATTTGTTTTGAAATCCTAGCATGGTTGGCTAATCTTATAAGTTGCTTTAAGCATCTTTATTTGAACCACATTAATTAAAACTAGCTAGTCGAACATGTAACTTACATTTTATAATTTAGTCCAGATCAGTTTTAACTTTTTAATTATAATATATAAAATGGGAAGTCGTTAAAGCTATTAATTTCCCTACATGAATGGCAACGGGACGAAAAGGCCCTCCCCATTCCTGTCCAATTGAAGATTTTTTAGAGGACGAGTATCCTATTTCACTATGTGAAATTATGCACGTTCGACGCCATGAGAGTTGATCAGTTGTTTATTAAGGAGAAAGTGATGAGAAAGTTGAGCTAAAGGCAAAGGCCTCTCTATCTCGAGACATTAAAGAGTTTTGGTTGCTGTGCAATGTGGAATAGTCTTCTTCATCGACTTTGTGATGCAGTTTTCAACGTGCTCTTCTCGATACTCACTCACTCACGCACACTCTGTACGCAGGCAGTTTGCAATGTCTCTCTTCTTCACTGTTTCTCATGCATGTTCCCTTCTGGGCTCTGCCTATTAAATAATTTTGTATCTAAAGCTGCTGGCACCCCACCTCCATCGCTGTCCTCCTTTGCCCCAGAAGGAAAAATAAATAAAAATAAGAGATATTTCAAGAGAAGAGTAATGCTATTTGCAGTAGTTCATTATCGTAATCGCACTACGTGACATAAATGTGGAAATAAATGATTTGATGCATGAGGCAATAAAAAACTACAACATTAATGAATCAAATCACTAATCGCCACATATATGTCACGTAGGACAACTACGATAGTAAGCGATTGCAAATAGTATTATTCTCAAGAGAAACATAGCATTCAGATTCTCTCTCATACTCATATCTTGTAACTGAAGTGTTACACTTTGTTAGGAGAAGATAATAACCGATATTACTTTTTTGCTGTAAATTCAATCACTCGCTTTTCATTGGAAAGAAAGGGGGATCATCTTGGGTGACGGAGGTAAAAAGAGCATTCAGATCTCCTGTTAAAGACAGTGAAAAGAGGAACAACAGAAGCCAAAATGAACAAGAAGAGATTGAAGAAAAAGGTACCTTTAGTTACACTATGTATCTGTAATAGTCAATTTTAGGGCTTGTAATAGTCAATCTTAGGGTTGGGCATGGTCCGATTCGATTATTTAATAAATGAAATCGTCGGGTCCAAATATAATTATGGAACCATTTGGTTCTGTTTGGTTCCGTACCATAATTAATTTTTTTTAACATTTACAGCAACGCTACATAAATACAATTAATGACATGTTTATTTGTAGTTTCGATGGACAGTTGGAGAGGGGAAGTCGGACTTGAAAGTTGGCGAGATCGATTTGGGCATGTAGATGTAAGTTTTCAAGTTATCAAATGATTTAGGGTTTGTGGACATGTGCTTACCGAATGAAAGTATGAAATTAGAAAGAGAAGTATAAAAACTTAAAAAGGCATAGATTTTGGGCTAACAATGAAATTAATAATGTGGTAATTACATCATACCAGAATTTTTAAAATTCAATTTCAAAAATCAGATATAAAATTTATTTATACAAAAATCAGATGTTAATTCAAATATTTAATATTATTAATACAATCAAAATTCCTCACAAACCCTAATTACTCTCCCCTCTTATTTCTCTCTCTATGTCCCTCAATACCCCTCTTTCACTCTCACACGACATCCAGCATACCCTCTCCTATCTCCACCTATTTCATCCTCTCTATCCTTCCACTGGTGATGTTGGATGCTGCCAAGAGAGGATCGGCGTCGCTACAAGAGAGTGATGCCGACTGTGAGATCGGCGCAGCTACAATAGATCAACATCAACGTTGTACGGAGAGGATCGGCGCTGCTGCCGACTTGAACTCTGTCGTACCATTGAAAGAGGAACGTCGTCGAAAGAAGAGCTCTGCCACTGCAAGAGACCAATGCTGTCAAAAAGAGGAGCGCCGTAGCGACCTCTGCCTAGAAGGGTGGATGGCAATCTGACATCGCTACTTGTAGGAAGGTAGGTAGCGATTTCAACATTGCTTCTTTTAACACGGTCAGATTTTTGTGGTTTTCAACGATTTTTTCGCTGCCGTGACGATGGTTTTGAGGTGATTTTTATAATTGTTGGTTGGTGGTGACGGTGCTTACGGTGATGATGACTGAGATTGGTGGATGTACTAGTGGAAGTAGTGGTGGTGCGACGGTATGGTGCATGTAGTAGTGATGTTGGTGTTGTTGGTATTGTGGTGGTGGTGCTACGGTGGTGTTGTTGGTATTGTGGCGGTAGTGGTGGCATAACGATGGTGGGGGTAGTGTTGGTGGTGCCGCGATGGTGGTATTGGTGTCGTTGGTATTGCAGTGGTTATGGCATGGCGTGGCGTGGTGGTGGTTGGTTGGGGCAAAGAGTATTTGTAATCAATTCTTCAAGTGTTGTGACCAATAAATTAATTAATTGTAACCAATAAAAAATTTGTAACCAAAAAGAACATGTGATTGTGACTAAATTTGGAGTCGTAACTTATAATTTGGTAAGTTGTGACCAACTAATTCGATAATTTATGATCAATAAATAATATGTAACCAATGAATAAATTATGACATAAGATTTTTGAAATTTGAAATTTGTGGTCGATAAATAAATAGTGACATATAAGTTTTTTAATTTGTGACCAATGAATAAATTATGCATAAGATTTTTGAATTGTAATCGTGAAATAATTTGTGACCTTTGAGTTTTTTGATTTGTGACCTAAAAAATTGTTAATTTGTGATCGATAATGTGATAATTTGTGACTGTCTACTAAGTTTTGATTTATTATGTTTGTGATTTGTGACCAATGAATAAATTGTAACATTTTAATTTTTTAATTGTGACCAATGAACAAATTGTAACCTATAAATTTTTTGAATTGTGACGTTAAAATAATTTGTGATCTATAAAATTTCTGATTTGTAACCGTAAACTAATTTGTGACTTATAAAATTTTAATTTGTGACCGATGAACAAATCGTGACATAAAATTTTTGAATTGTGACTGTAAAATAATTTGTGACGCTTCAATTTTTTATTAGTGACCGATGAATAAATTGTGACCTATAAATTTTTTGAATTGTGACCGTAAAATAACTTGTGACATGTAAAATTTGTGATTTGTGACTAATTACACAGAATTTGTGACCAAATTATATGGAATTGTGACCTTAATATATTTAATTAATAAAATACATGTTTAATTAATTAATTTATAAATAAAACTTAAAAAATTTTGAGTTGAAATTTTAAACATTAAAAAAAATTTAAATTTTAAATCTTATATCTTAAATTTTAAACATTTTACTTATGAAATTTTCCCACTAGTAATTGGGTCAAAAAATTGAATTTAGAAATTGGGTTGGGTTGGGTTGGTTAGGCATGGACTTGACTTGGGAGTTGGAGCATTAATCACTAAATTAGTTAATTTGCTAATTTGTTTAGAAAAAAAATTAAAATAATTTAAGTAATTCAATATAAAAAATTAAAAATATATATATTTAGATTCAATTTTTTTTTGTGTTCTTAGGTTATTCGGTTCTTAGTCTATAACCGAGAACCGAACCGAACTCATCGGTTCTCAATTCAAATACCCGTTCGGATATTTAAATTATGAATAACCGCTCGGTGTGGTTCGGTTCGATTCGGTCGGTTTGGTTCAAGAGGTTTGTCCGGTCCTAGTCAATCTATTGATTTGTTGCCTTCAATGAGTAAATTGCTTTTAATTGTTTTTTTTATGCAGAAGACGGAAAAACGTTGGTGGCTTTCCGGAAGCAAAATCACCAGGGGATTAATGCAACGCCACCTAAATGGAGCAATGCTGCCAGCACTGCACCTCAGTGACCAGTTATTTGGAAGTTGCTGCTATTCATGATGAAAGGCATGCCATGGCGGTGGCAATGGCAACCGCCGCAGCTGCTGATGCTGCAGTTGTCACAGCCCAAGCAGTATCTGAAGTTGCAAGGTTTTCAAGGCATCCCACAAATTACGCAAAGGAGCACTGTGCTGCCATTGTCATTCAAACAGCCTTCAGAGGATATCTAGTAAGTCAATTATGTATAGATCTAATTGTTATTTCCGTAGTTTTGAATAATATTAAAAAAAAAACTCTTCCAGATATGATGTAGATACATTGGAGTCCACATTTGCTTGAATTGATAGGTAAGAGGAAAACTGAATCATTAATTTGTGTCCAAGGCAAAGATAGTCAATCCTCCATCTTGTCAAATATATGAAACTCGTAATGTTACATTGTTATAGGCATGGCCAAGTTAGGAAGGGGCTAATGTATTGGGTTGTTACTTATATGTGTGATGCAGCGCGATACAAACAATTAAAACGAAAACCTTAAGAACCCAAATCGGGAATCCACTCGAGANAGATAGTCAATCCTCCATCTTGTCAAATATATGAAACTCGTAATGTTACATTGTTATAGGCATGGCCAAGTTAGGAAGGGGCTAATGTATTGGGTTGTTACTTATATGTGTGATGCAGCGCGATACAAACAATTAAAACGAAAACCTTAAGAACCCAAATCGGGAATCCACTCGAGAATGAAAAACAAAATCACGAAGTTTTATTAATTCCAAGATAATAAAAAGCAATGAATTAACCCTTTATTTATAAGGGTTTAAACAAAAATCTAGCCTAAGCGAACTAAAATTGCAAGGAAATCGAAATAAACTAAATGACAAAAATAGTGCTAAAGCTTTAAAAAACAGTTTTCGAGTCCTAAACAAACTCGGATGACTAAAATCCACCATACATCACAGAAAAGCATGAGTTTAGCCCCTTTCATCGTTCTCTTTCCGAAAAGGTATTATGGGCTCGAATATAAGCTCAAATGCCAAATCTACAATTTACTATTTTTCCCTTTTCGGTTCAATTGTTCCTCAATCCATTTGGCCATATATTCTACGTCAATATGTGAACACAAGGAGAGCTCTATGAGCATTAAAAGGGCTTGTAAAATTGCAAGCTTTAGTAAGGGGTCACAATGTCCGGAAGCAAGCGAAGATGACCCTGAGATGCATGCAAGCTCTTGTTCGAGTGCAGGCTCGGGTACTTGACCAACGCATGAAGCAAACTAGCGAAGGAAGCAGAATGTTGACATTTAGCGACACTAATAGTGTGTTGGAATCACGGTTTCTCCAAGAAATGTCTCTCTCTGACAGTAGATCAATGGTAAAGGGGTTATTTTCCTGTGCATCATTTTTTTATATTTAAATTTTTGTTGGTTTAATTTGATATATGGTCAAGTACTTTTTTCAATGGAAACTGTAAATTCTAGTCGAGGGGTGGAAGCAGTATTCCAGAGGATTGGGATGAATGTCTGCATATCATAAACAAGGTGAAAGCAATGCTACAGAACAGAAAAGAAGCTGCCCTGAAGCGCGAAAGAAATTTATCACACGCCTTGCCTAAACAGGTACTAGTAAATATTTGTATCTATAATGCCTTTATGCTGTTTATTTTGAATCTTATTATTGTTGCCTTGAAGCATTTTTGTCCCTCTAAGAGAAATACCATTTGGCATAGCTAATTTTGATCTTATTCCTCAAAATGTATTTAGCAGATATGTAGAAGCGGTAGGGATTCATCATTAGGCAACGAAAATG
>CAIGRQ010293839.1:0-16755 GCA_903798375.1 Fraxinus sp. D2006-0159
AATCTTAAATTGATAAGGGAAAAAAGGCCTCAATTATTCTTAAACTTTAAGAAATTTCACAAAATCCTTACATTCTATTCGAGAAAAAATAATCCAAACACCATATGAATAGAATATGCACAAATCCTAATAATCCAACAACGATGACCTCTCCGATACCACTTATTATAAAATATAAATCATATTTAAAATCGAAATCAAATCTAGATTCAAGCATTCTAGATTAAAATAACCAAAAGCCTAGAATCTACATCATGCCACAATATTAGGATTCACGGATTCGGATTATATACTTGGATCCATTATGAATGGTTGTTAACTGTTGCGAAATTATTACGACAATTGATCACGTATTGATGAACACGAACGAATGGGTGTGGTTTGTGATCTTCTTCAACCAAATAGCTTTATTTTCTCAATGGGACCTTCATCTCTCTTCCAGATGAGGAGAAGGGAAACTATGCATGATTTGGTGTCTTGGGGACCATAACCAAAAATATTTTTATATATTGCTCAATTAGAGTTTCCATAATCCACTAATTATAACAATATTAGTATCTACTCAATTATCCCATATTTATTAAATAACTAATATAGTTGAATTAAATATGTTGCCATTAAATAGAAAAAAAAAAATCATTAATGTTCCTAACTTCCTAAATATTTAGGAGTGCCATAAAATAGAAAAATCGTTGGTTTTCCTAACCTCCTAAGAAAGTTAGAAAACCGTTGGTTTTCCTAACACTCAATTCATCCCATTAATACAAGAATAACAAAAGAAAACATATTGAAAAGGAAGGTAAAAAACCCATAATCAAAATCAAGAATCAAAAAGCCTTTGAAGCAATCAAATTATGGAGCAAGGAGTCAAAATCAAGAAACAAGCAATAAAGATTAAGAAGCCAAAATCAAGAGATTGCCGTTGATCTTCAAAATTCAAAATCCAATAATAAAGTATCATTCTCAATGAATTAAGGTATGTTTGGCACTTTATAATTTTCTTGGTGATTTGACTAGAGAATCTTGACAATAAAGTCTAAATGGTTTTTAAATTCTTGAGATTTAAAATTTTATAAAATTCTAATAAGTGATATCAGAGAAAACTCGATATCAAGCAATTGAGATTGAAGTAAGAATTTTAGGGATAAAATTTTTAATGTGGATTATCTATTTTTGAGATACGAATTTTGACCCTGTCCATAAGGTAAGTTTGCTCATTCTCGTAGGTTTGATTAAATAATTGTTCCGAACCAACATAATTTACATACATGCATATTTTAGGGATGGTGTATTCAATCGAGACTTTTAATAACTTTTTGGAAATTAAAAAGTTTAGGGATATTCAATATAGACTTTTGAAAACTATATTCAATTGAGATTTTTATAAATTTTTAAAAAGTCTCTAAAAGTCACGGTATATTCAATTAAAATTTTTTAAAAGTTTCTATAAGTTTTAGGATATTCAATTTTTATGACTTTTAGAGACTCTTATAAAAGTCTCAATGGTAATAACTTTTAAACATAAAGTGCTAAAATAAAAATTCAAAATTTGTATCTTATTAATCACAGGATTTTGGGAGACTTTCACATAAAACAAAAAAGAAATTAATTTGTATTTTTTAATATTTCTCATTCCTTTTCTCTTCTATGAATATTGGAGTTATGATTAAAATTTATTTTTTCTATTGATTATATTAGTTTATATTTTTCTTTTTCTCTCTCTCTCTCTTATTATTTATTTATATTGTTTATGAAAGAATTAAATTGTATTCTTATAACTATTTTTTTTCATTTTTCATTCATTTTTTCTAAAAAAAAAATTATTTTTAATTAAATTAAGAATTTTTATATAGGCTACTTTATAATTAAATTTAAATTTTTTTTTATTTTTTAAACGTATATTATATTAATAATGCTCAATATTAAATTTATTTTTATATATATAATTGCTATTATTTATTTATTTAATTAAGGTCTTAAATTTTTATTCTTTTTAAAATATTTTTTTATTATATGGGGGGAAAAGAAAGGAGAAGGGGGAATGGTGAGAAACATCACATCGTATATAATAATTTCATAATATTGTACTTGATCCACATAAATTCTATTTCAAATGAAACTCTGCAGAAGTCTTTTGAATTTTATAAAAGTTTCTAAAAGTTTTAAAATGAAAGTTTATAAAAGTCTACAAAAGACTTCTACTAATCACATACAAATTTTTAAAAAAATCAATGAAATCCACATAAATCATCATTTAAAAAAAGTTCGACAAAGTCTTTGAAAGTTTCAATTGAATACAATCCCTTAATCATTTTCAATTATGAGACAATTACAAAATTTATGCACATATAAGTTTATATTCAATCATGAGGCAATTACATAATACTGTTGAGGAAAAGGGAAAACTTACTCATTTCATATGTTTGATTAAGTTCTAATTGCAAATCATATACATAATACCCACATGTCATATATATGCCATTTATTATCCCTCGTTTTATTTAGCAATGCAAAATCTCCCATTCCTTAATTATGCTAATTTTCCTAGTCGGAATTACAATTCACTATCGAGAAAATCTGAAACATTCTGATTTTGCACATAAGCAGCCTCAACAATAGAAGGGTTTCATATTTGGTCCTTGAACTTTTAGATTTTTTTATTTAGGTCCAAACAAGAAAACTTAAGGATTTGAGGTGTTATAGATATCATCTAGTATGCCGTGGGATTGTACTTATTTAATCCGAGGATCCTAAAATCGATTTGGTATGGGGATTACCATAATGTTAGATGAGAATGAATTTTCACATACTAGGTGATCATTGTCTCTGTGTTTTTCCACTATAGTATATATACTGTGGTTTCCACATCTCATGAATTTGATGTTTGATCTCCAACATAATAGGATTCGGAGTTTATGGCACTTAAGGTGCTTCTTATGAGAAATAGGTGGAGAGGCTTGGGGTGGGTACATAGGGATGTCCCGGGGGTTGATATATAGGTAGTGGTGGCTAAGCAACCATTGATGGCCACACGCAGCCACATGAGAGGATTGGTGAGTTTGAGGCCTAGTTGTATTTCTTGTGAGGTTTTATATTAAGGCATCAATGTAATCACTTGGTTTTGCAAAACATCAAAATGTTTCTTCTCTGCCTCAATCTATTATTGTTTGACTTAGCTTTTTTCTCCTGTAGTTTCCCACATACAGCATCGATTGATGTTGGTCGATTTACTTCGTCTCCTTGATGATTGTATCTAGATCGATAAAGCCATGCGAATGGGAAGGGGTTAGGCACCCCCCCCCCTCCTCTCGTTTTCATATGTCCTTTTTGAAAGTATTTAGTAAAGTAAATATGAGAGAGTAATTCTATGAGTACAAAGTTACAATTACCTTTTTTCCCTACAAATGGATTCCTTTACATAGGATTCCAACTATTGTTTATGGGCACGTGGAACATGTCTCCTAAGAGTTTCCTAAATTCAGGAAGGGAATAAGGACGGGTAGAAAATGTGGATCAATGACTCGTAGGATCTCTTGAAATTAGATATTATCAGAATACTAAAAGGCGTAATGCGTGGCAATGCGTGGAGGCCAAACTAAGGGCTAGGCGAGGCTTATGCGTAAAAAAACGTTTTCTTATTTTAATTTTAATCAATCAAAAAATCATTTAATAATTAAAAATAATACTTACTAAACATGTTAAATAGATTTATAGAAACTTTATATATTTTTTCAAAGTTTTCAACAAAAAAGATAAGTTTTAAATTTAAATACAAAATAGTAAATAAATAGCATAATAACTTAAATATTATCTAACTCTTTATTGGAGAAGAGAATTTTTTTTTATTTAAGTGGTTATTTTAAATTGCTTTTAATAAATTTTAACTTCAAAGAATTGAAAAAAAAAAATTTAAAAATTTTTAAAAAAATTAAAAAATCGCGCATTAGCTTGTGGTCAACGCTAAATAAAGCGCGTTGACCGCCAAATAAGGCGCCAAGCCCACGCATCGTGCCAAGGGGCGCCTAGACGCGCTATTTAGAACACTGGATATTATTATCTTATCTTTGACCAGTATGTTACCGATTGTCACTGCCTTAGCGAGTTGGTGGCCTTTTTCCACTCTCCATTCACCGCATTAGTGAGTGTGCCTTCTCCTACATCGTTATTAATTAGATGCTGGCTTGATCAATATTCCAATAGTACTGAGATTAGTCAAGGTAACTTCTATCGATCATCATTAGATCAAAGTAATTAATAACTACCTCTTCAAATTTGACGGTATCGTCAACCATTTTGATCAAATCAAAATGATAGTTGACTCAAATCTTTTATCTCAAATTAAAACTACACATATCTCAAGTAACAAGTCTATTCACAATAAAATTGACTTAAGAAGTTATATTCAATTGAGACTTTTACACACTTATTGGAATTTAAAAAGTTTATGAATATTCAATGTAGACTTTTTAAAAAGTTTTTAAAAATCACGGTATATTCAATTAAGTTTTTTTTAGAAATTCTATAAGTTACGAGATATTCAAATTGTCAATAATCTTTAAAAACTTTTACAAAGTCTATAGATTACTAACTTTTAACCAAAAAGTATTAAAGTAAAATCTCAAAATTTGTTTCGTATTCATCCTAAAATTTTGAGAGACTTTCACAAAAAAATAAATAAATTAAAAATTTATTTTTTCTACGGATTATCTTTGTTTCTATTTTTCTTTTCTTTTTTGTTCTCTTGCTTTCTTTTATTATTTATCTCTATTTTCTATGAAAAATTAAATTATAACTAAAGATTCATATAACTATTTTTCATCCTTTTTTTTTTTTAATGAAAGATATTATTTTATAATTAAATTATAATATTTTATACAAGAGTTTAATTTATAATTAAATTTAAATATATTGATTTCTTATTTACTTGTTAAAGCTATGTCATGTTGATAATATTGAATATTAGATTTTTTATTTATTCTTTATCAAAGGAATAATAAATAAACGATGTTTTGATAAAATATATATTAATTATTATTTATTTAATTAGACTGATTTATACTTTTATTTTTCAAAAATTATTTTCTATTATACGGGAAGGGAAAAGGGAATTGTGGTAATTACAACATCGTACGTGAGAATTTTAATTGAAGTTTAGAGAATTAACAAAATACATCCACTAATTTCATACAAAACTATAAACGGTCACAAAATTGAGAGAAGTCATCACTTGAAAAAGTCAATAAAAATCCTAATTGAATACATTGCCTTTAATAAACTAGTTCGATCAACTCGACAATAGCTTTGATCAAATCGTAGCCACACAAATATTGGGGGCGGTCCTTTTTATCCTTTTCTACAGAACGTTTTAAAATCCGGTCCAGATAAACATCCATTCCCGGCCCATATACTCATTTTTCCATGGAGGCCATTCAAGAAATACTCTGTTTGTCATCATCTACCCCCACACGCGACACGCCTTTATTTTTTTAATCACGGTGGATCATATTCACATCCCAACTTCTCTTTGTTTTCCTCCCTTATTTTCCTTGGAAAATATCAGGGTTTCAATCCAAATTTTCTATCTCCTCCAATTTTAATTATTTTGAAGAATTATTCTTCTTTCTATGGGTTTGGGGTTGGGATTGAATGTTCAACCGTTTAGTTCATTATTCTTGATTTTTGCGGATTTTGGTGCAACGTTTTGATTATTTGGTGCAAAATTTTGCCCTTGTTTCTTAATGGCTGCTGCTACTTTTCAGCAGCCCTTTAGTGTTAATGCTCATCTCCATGACCATTCAAGATTGCTGTCTCCCAAAGTTGAACTCTCAACCGTTAATTTCCCAGCCAATGGGGAGTTTTCAAGACTCAATTTTTACCCTAGTTTTGCTTCGACTTCATCTTCCAAGGTATATTTAAAATGAGACAATTTTTTATTTCTAATATAATTTAGTTATATTATTTAGTATGAAATCTGTGAATTTACTTTGGAATTCTCTTGTGGGTGCTAATCATTTACTATATAGTTATCTGCCCTAAGCGATAACCTAGAAAAAAAAATAAAAATTAAAGAACTGATGGACTTTGTGGTAATTTGGTTGCGAAGAAGGCAGAGACTAGAAAAAAATGATTAAATTATGCACATGGTATTTCCAGTCATATAGTGTCGTGGATTTTGATATCTTACTTTCTAAAGTACATACAGGAAAATACTAGGCGGTGGTGGGCTTTCCAAATATACTCTGTACATGATCCCAATTTTGCAGATTTAGCGGATGACTAAAAAGTATAAAACTTGCTTCTTTTAAAAATTCCATGTATTCTTAAAGTATCGAATTGTGAAACTAACGAAACAATTAATTAGCAGATCTACGAGCACCACCACGTAGCACACTGCACACAACACATTCTGCTCAGTTTTAGTTCCCACTTCTGCAGCCTTTTTCTTTTCTTGACTTGCATTGCATGATTTAACTCAATAGTCAATATTATAAATGGTGTGAGCGTGTTGATGAGACATTAGCATATTTGTTCAAGGAGATATCGTGAGGCTTGAGGGAATGAGCTTCTTTCTCCTTCTATCATATGCTTATATTTTGCAGGTAATGAAAATCACTTTAGCATACATATTTCCACACTTCCTTATAACGTGCAGAAGTATTATCTGGTGGATTTTGTGGATAAATTTGCATTTCTATGGAATATTACTTTCAGTTGTAACTTCTAAGTAAATATAAATCATCTGGAAGTTTGATTCCTATATGACCTTGTTGTGCTTGCACTTAGAATTTTTGGTTAGCTATATCTTGTGATTAATAGTCATGGAAAACCTAACATTTCTTGGTGTAGGAATATGCTGGTCGTGTACATTCTCTACCCAATGTTGATGGTTCTACCAAGGAGAAGGTGCCAACACCCATGCTCGATATGATTGAAAATCCCATGCACTTGAAGAATTTGACCCCAAAGGTTCAGTCAACTTTTTAACAAGTGATGTTCTTTTGCTATTTTAAGTTGTAGAAGTAAAAGCTCAAATCTTCTATCACTCAGCTTACACAAAACTAAATCCACACAGGAATTGAAGCAACTAGCCGATGACATTCGATCAGAATTGTCATTTATGATGTCACAAACACAAAAATCCTTTAAAGCCAGTCTATCAGTGGTAGAATTGACAGTTGCTATCCATCATGTTTTTCACGCTCCGGTGGACAAGATATTATGGGATATAGAGGACCAAGTAAGAACTAGTTTCTACATCAATGGGTAGACATTATTCTGGCATTTCCCTTGTTCATGTTCTACTTATAATTTTATTTCTACTTCTTTATTATTTTATTCATTTCTTTTACTGGAAAAGAGAGGAGGGGTTGCCTGAAGCTGTTGAAGGATGCACTTGCGCGAGATTAAAGTTTTATTAAGATCACAGTTTCCTTTGTTCTCTTTTTGGTGTATTAAGTACAGTACCTGAAAGAAGGAACCAAGAAAATTTTATGCCTGTGTTGCCAGTCATTATTTGAGCTGAGACATTTGACACATTTGTTCTTTTCTGTCTCTGACTTAAACAGACATATCCACACAAGCTTCTCACTGGAAGGAGGCCTCTTGTCAATGCACTTAGTGAAGGAAATGGTCTTGGGAGTTCTACACGTCGTTGTGAGAGTGACTTCGACCCATTTGGGGCAGGACATGGGTGCAGCAGCATATCTTCTGGACTCGGTAATGCCTATCTCCTTATCCATGTATCTAATGAAAAACTTCTAGTTTTTCTCACATTATGACTGTAGACCTGATTTCAATTCCAAATTTAAAATGTTTTGATATCCGTTCGTCTATGCTATTTTATTGAATATTGCAGTTCTGCTTTTATTTTCACCCAGGCATGGCAGTTGCACGAGACCTTAAAGGAAAAAGAGACCGTATAGTTGCAGTCATCAGCAATGAAACAACCATGGCCGGTCAGGTTTATGAAGCGATGAGTAACGCTGGTTATCTGGATTCAAATTTGGTTGTGATATTGAATGATAGTCGTCACTCGTTACAGCCAAAGCTCGAGCAAACACCGAAAACATCAGTTAATGCTTTATCTAGTACCCTGAGCAAGTTGCAGTCAAGTAAAATTTTCAGGAGATTTAGAGAAATTGCTAAGGTATTCTTCAACAGTACCCTATCCTATAGAAAATGTGTTCATTGGATGTTCATTTCTGAACCAGAAATTCTTCATTTACTTTTTCTTTGACAAAATATGATGATGCTAACAACCAAAATGAGATTATCAGTTGGCATCAATGAACCAAAGTTTACGAATATAGCTCAAAAAGGATTGGATGCAAATAGTGATATACTTAATTTGATTTTTGAAGATACAACAATCTTTTGAAGTACGGTATGATGTTTCAGAACCAAATTGTAGTTCATTATTTGTATACTGCACTTAAGGACGAATTATGAAATCTGTGGAACTTTTAAGTTCAAAACGGTTATGATGATTTAAGTAATTTTAACTTGAAAGTTCAAAATGGTTTTGATGATTTAAGTAATTTTACTTGAGATATTAGTGTTCCATTTCTCAAATTTCCTGCCCTAAGTAATCTATCATGAATATTAGTGACTGTTAGCCATAGATGGTGATCATATACGTTTAACATTATCAGAAAATTTCTTAAAATATTTGAGGCTGTACCATTTTTAATTAATTTATATGTTCTTCCCATACATGTCATAAAATGTAGATTGAAATCTCATTTTCTGTTCTCCCTTATCTTAAATCTCAAATAGATTTGATTGCAACAGATAGTATCATGTCTGGCATTTGGCAATCACTTTTGGTATGATTTTTCAGGTTCTTACTAAGAAAATAGGTGGGGGAATGCACGAGTGGGCTGCCAAAATTGACGAATATGCTCGTGGTATGATGGGTCCTCCAGGATCAACCCTTTTTGAAGAGCTTGGTTTGTACTATATTGGCCCAGTAGACGGACACAAAATTGAAGACCTTTTGTGTGTTCTGCATGAAGTGGCTTCCTTGGACTCTATGGGACCGGTTCTGGTTCATGTCATAACAAAAGAAGAACCAGGTGTAGAAAATAATACTATTAAAACATCAAATGAAAACCATACAGGTTTGCTGCTTTTTTTCTTTGGACAGTTATATTTCTGTTATCAATTATTAGTTCTGGTTTCGTAGAAGTAAAAGGGAAAAGCTTCCACCTCTTTTAGCTTCTAGGGAATGTCACAATTTCTACCTGTAATTAATGCCTGACTTTTGGTGATATGACAACCAGATTCTTGTAACTCTGAATTACTACCTTGCAATCCTCGGCCTCGGACATACACTGACTGCTTTGTAGAGGCTTTGATTACAGAGTCGGAGAAAGATGAGAATATCGTGGTGGTCCATGCAGGAATGGGAATGGAACCACCATTTCAATTTCTGAAGAATAAATTACAAGACAAATTTTTTGATGTTGGCATGGCTGAGCAGCATGCTGTGACATTTTCGGCTGGTTTGTCGTGTGGGGGGTTGAAGCCATTTTGTATAATTCCCTCAGCATTCTTACAGAGAGCATATGACCAGGTTCTCACCTCTTATTTTTTTATTAGTTTCTTTTCCTATTTCTATCTGTTTGCAGCATCAGGAATGGGAATTAAAGTTAGAAATTTTCTACTTGTACGTCAAAAGATGTACATAAGGGTGTACACCCTTTTCACATGGGGGTGGGACTCACTTGTATAAAATATTTTTTATTTAGGTGGGTCCCACCACCGTGTGAGGGGGGTGTACACCCTTATGTATACCTTAGTGTACCACTAGCAAAGCTCTTAAAGTTACGTATAAAATTATAGTTCCCTAATGTTTTTTTTTTTTTCCTTCTGACCTGCTTAGGTAGTTCATGATGTAGATCGGCAGAAGATTCCTGTGCGTTTCGCAATCACAAGTGCAGGATTAGTGGGGTCAGATGGTCCAACTCATTCTGGGGCTTTTGATATAACATTTATGTCATGTTTGCCAAATATGATTGTGATGGCACCATCTGATGAAACTGAGCTTGCTCGTATGGTGACTACTGCAGCCTGTATCGATGATCGTCCTGTGTGCTTCCGGTATCCCAGAGGCGCCATGGCTAAGCTAAACCCTGATCCGTGTATCATAGACCCCATTGAGGTAATAGTCTTGGATGCTTATTTAGATGCCTTCTCATTTAAGCTTCTTTAGTTGCATTGAATTTTATCCATGTATGGTAGTTTTGGCCCATTTAATTTTCGAGATTCAGTACTTCATAGCAATGTAATTCTTTCTTCTTAACAAATGAATCTAAATATTCCGAAAAATGACTAATACTGTCCACGATCACATCAATGTCATAACTTGTATCATTTATGTTTTTTAATTTATTTATTTTTATTTTTTATTTTTTTATTTTAAAGTTATAGGAGCTGCTTTTTGAGATTTAAAACTTGTTTTTCTTTTATATAAATGTCGAAATGTGATTTCACTATGTCAATCGAAGCATACAATTACAGGCAGTAAACTCAATATGCTTCTCTGGGATGATGCTGGAGGTTTACCCAAACCCTATGCTTTGTAAGTTCTCAGATCTGGGATACTCAGACAAACCTCTTGTATTGCTTCATTCTGTATGTATTTATATTTTGGTTAAATTTTTTTATGACGTTCGCGGGATTCTTTCTTATCTTTTTATAGATCTGGGTAACTCCAAAAAACCTCTCGAATTTCTCTCCTGTATATTTTTATATTTTGCTTGAATATTTATACAACGTACTTTAAGACTGTGTGGGATTCTTTCATGCCTTCTGGTATGCCTCTTTCATGAATTTTTAATTATTAAATTTTACTGCTCTTGTGCTCTGTTTTATGTTCTATTTTGTAATCTTCCTTGCTTGGCTTGTGTGAGGCAGATTGGTAAAGGGAAAATACTTGTCGAGGGTAAAGATATTGCCTTACTGGGGTATGGTTCCATGGTACAAAATTGTCTTAGAGCTCATTCCCTTCTTTCCAAGCTTGGTGTCGACGTTACTGTTGCTGATGCAAGATTTTGCAAGCCACTTGATATAAACCTTGTGAGGATGTTATGCAAGAATCACAGCTTCTTGATTACAGTCGAGGAGGGTTCAATTGGAGGATTTGGAGCACATGTTGCTCAATTCATTTCACTTGATGGGCTACTTGATGCTGGAATCAAGGTAATTTCTTTATTCGGCTCTTGGTTTTTCTTCTTTCTTTCTTCCCCAGTGTTTGATACTTTAAAGTGGAAAAAGTTTCCTTGACCTTGGAAATCGACCAGGCTTTGATAGAGCATCCATGCTTGTACGAGTAAATGTAAATGTAAGTCCTTTACATAAACGTAAACAATATCAAAATAATTAAAAACCACATATATGGGGTAGAAGTATGTCGTACCTCCTTTTTAGTTGCAAGACTTATAACAAGTTAGTGTTCCCTTAGTCGGAAGAACTTAGTGACCCTTGAGCTACATAGGAATGAAAATCATGCATAAGAATGTCAATATCTTTTTTTTCCTAGGTAATCCACCACATTTTTTATGGAGCAATATTATTCCACAAAGTCCTAAAATACCTTTCAGGAGAAAAAAAATGTCTTGAAAGAACTTACGAGGGTTGAAAGTACTAGTTTATTAGGATGGACATTAGAAAGAGTCCGATTTGTAAAGTAATATCATTTTATAATAGATGTATATTGTGCTTCATTAAATGTCTATTCATCTTTCTTCACTTATTTTCATGGATTGCAACCGATAATGATACCATGTTAAATTTTTTGGGTTAGTTTTGTTTCGCATTATCCTTTTTATTGATGATTTAGTTACTTAGTTGATGCCAAAATGTTAATCCCTTAAATCTTTACTTATCCACAAAATTAATTTTCTAGTGGCGCCCAATCACTTTGCCTGACAACTACATCGAGGGTGCAGTACCGAAGGATCAACTTGCTCTTGCAGGGTTGAGTGGGAATCATATTGCTGCTACAGCATTGAGTTTGCTCGGGCGCACTCGTGATGCTCTTCTCATAATGTTCTAGAATCTAATTCCCTGAATGGCATGCCGGAAAGGGTGAAACCCAATTGTAGAAGATAGCAAGGGCTATAAACCATTCTTCATTGTGGAAAGATAAAACAGACTTGTAATTTTCAAGTACTCTCAGCTTCTTAGAAGGTGTCCTCAAGGTCTTGGCTTCTTAAAATGTGTCATCAAGGTCTTGGCTAAGTTGATGATAAGAGTGTTAATATGTTGGTGAGATTTTCTGGACTCTTTTGTTAAAAGTATATGCTTCTTTCCTCATAGAACATTCAATCAGGTTGGAACTAGTATTAATCAACTTGGGGCTTGCAATTTTTACAGGACTTTGGCAGTATGAAAATGATGCCTCAGTGAGCCTTACCCTTAAATTTGCCTATTCAATATAATTTTAAGTAGTCATATTTGACGAGTTATTTTAAGTCCACTATATTATGGTTTTTCATTTCGAAATATGCATCGTACAGTTGGTTGCAAGTTCTTTGGACTATGCCAAGAACGTACCCCGAATATAGAGAAATATAATCCAAAAATAAGCCAGAGAGGTGACAACATGAATTTAGATATACTTAACCCCATCAATTTCAACTCATTATTGCAATCTCATCGTTTTTTACAAGTCGAAACTTGCGTTACAAAGTACTTTGTGAGCACTTTGGTATCAAGAACCTTACATAGCATTCGAAAATTATAATACAAAGTTGCCCTGTAAATTGACCTTGTCCGTAAAATTTATATTTTATTCTTTGGTGGGGTTGGGTGACCTGGAATATCTCACCCTACGCACCCCCAGATAGGCATAGAAGTGTTGAGTAGGGTAGAGGTGATACCTGCTCGTGTTTAAGGCGAGTTATGGCCGTGAATAAAAGCAGTTTTTTTACTCGTGCAAGCCGTTTGTTGACCAGCTATGACTCATACGAGTTGGCTCGCGAGCTAGCCCGTTGAAATCTCACCCAACTGAGCAACGTACACTCTGCATCGTGTAAGTAGTCATCAATTCAAGCAAAAGTAAAATTTAAGTTCTCTTCGTGTTTCGATTTTTCGTTTGGAGTTTTGAAATCATTTTGAGTTTTGTGTTTTGGGTGTCCATTTTGAAATTATTGAAAATGTGTTCTTTTTGTTATTTTGAAAAATTATTTTTAAAAATCCCAAAATTGAAAATTTTGACCAAGTTATAACTGAAAACATTCAGAGTTTTCTTTGTAAATTTTAAACTTGTTTTTAAAAACGCATTTTCAAAAATAGAAAAGAGAACACGTTTTCACTGTTTTGGAAAATCGAAAACAGAAAACAGTTTAAAAATAGTAAAGAGAACATGTCCTAAATTTTTTTAGGTCGAATTCAGAGTCTATAAATTGGGACGTGCAAATCAAATTCATCACAATTTAAAATTCTCTACAGTCTCTTAATACTCTATATTAATCTTTTTAGCAGTCTAAATTTTCAATTATTATAAAGTTGTTTATTTGTTTCTAAATATTTTTTTAATTCATACTTTTCTTTTATCAATATTTCTTCAATATCATACTGTTGTTCATTTGTTCTTAAATATTTTTCTAGTTTCAACTTTCTATTAATTGTGTTCATTCTTAATTTTTCTAAAAAAAATAAATAAATAAACCGACAAATCGAGATATGATACGCATTGATGCTATTTATTTATAATGTGTTAAAAAGCACAAATAATTGACGATTTAAGAAATTATTGTGGTGTCATTAATTTTACTTTCATTTATGGTCTAAAAAACCCATAAAGGCTATATTTGCTCTACTGTCCATTACATTGATAAGTTTTGAATCGTCCATTAAAAAATAATTGCATTTGAAGTCACTAAATTTCTGCACAATTCTAATGGTCATTATAGAGAAATTGATTAATCAACTCAATCCGAATGTCGATGCAAAAACTCTTCACATAGTCATATTTTGATGCAAAACTGTGTCACGATAACAGGTGAAACTCTAATGCTACAATAACATTGTTAATTTTTATAATGCTAGATATTCATACGATTTTGAATATTTTTTAAATTTTAATGACGGGTTTATAGCTTTTCAGATAATGAATTTTTTCTAGGTTTTCTTCGATGCGACCAATGTTGTGTGGGTGTCTACTATATGACCATTCATGTTGTCCTTGCTCATTTGTTAATATAGCAAAAAAAAATTAGTAAATTGTTCGTTTTTTATAATATTATTGCTACCGTAAAAATGAAATTCTGGAAATATTGGGAGGACTTGTCCATGTTATTTCCTCTAGTTACAATTATGGATCCTCGTATTAACTCATAGGGTTATAAATATATTATCAAACTAATTTCCTTCCATTTAACATTTGATGTCCCATTATACACAACTCATGAGAGGCTCGACTCGCTCACCAAAAAATGAGCTCGTGGGGCAAGTCGAGCTGGGTAGCTCTGCTCGACCTATTTAACATGTCTAGATCCACCCCTATTAAAAAAGTTTATGAACCTCTAGTTACGAGAAAGTCTATTACTATGTGTGGTATGTGGTGAAGCTACATGAAGAATCCGAGAATGTTCTATCGTTTTGCTAATGAAAAAAAGTTATGACATTTGTTTTAACCATTTTAGTAAATTTTGATAAAAGTAGATAAAATATGTAGTTGCGAAGTTGATAAAATTTATGAGTTGTATGAAATGTGTGATAAAAAATAAGTATAAGAAAAAATGAATTTTAAAATTTGGGAGCCAAACATGAGCTTAAATCTTTTAGGCTGCGTTTAGCTAAATTTACAGATCATAAGATCTACCACGTGAGGTGTTTTATGGTGCATGTCACATGCAAAATATCACCATGTCTAGAGACTAGGAGTGTCATGTTTTTAAATTTTAAGCGACAAATTAAGACCCTATTTGGTAGAGATTAAAATTAGATTTTTAGTGAATTTTGATCAAAGTTGATGAAATGTGTGTTTGAAAAATTATGGATCTCATGAAATGTATGGTTAAAATTAATTATTGACTTTGACTTGCGATTTTTTTGAATTTTCATGCAAGCCAAACAGGGGCTAAATGGAGTTGAGAAGAAAAGAAAAAAATTGAATTCACGTTTTTGACCTCAACTATATTAGAAATAATTATTAGTTTGTTCTTATTCTAGTGTAGAGTAGTATATAAATTTTCTCCATCCGAAAAAGAAACACTATATAATAGTTGTTTTGTTAAGATATAACGTACAATATAGGCTAGTACTAAGAGAAAATTGTTCATTTTATCGTTTAATCATACCAAATTGAGTCACGCATGATGACGACGTTGATTTCATGTTCTTGCTCTTGCATTTACTCTATCGAATTGGCACTTAAGAAATTTATCAATCATTTTATTTTATTGACAATAATTATTTGATGCTGATCAAAAGTACTAAACACAACGTCAAAATGCCTTGTAATTGCACAAAAAAATAAAAATAAAAAAAATACTGATTCTAAAAATTAAGAAGATATCTGAACATATTTAAATAATTCACCCAATAAATTTAAAATAAACCCTCAATTCTCTTTATTTATTAGATTGGAAAAGTAGTATTGCTGTATTGGGATTTGGAAAGATTAATAAATAAAAGAATAAAGATTGTGTGAGGGGCGGAGCCAGGATTTAATGGTATGTGGGCAAAAATTTTCAACTGTAGGTTATTAGGCTTGAACGATGGAAAAACAGTGGATATAACCATTTTTTTTTTAAAAGAAGGTGGGTATGGGCGAGGGTGAGCTACATCTCACCCCTACCTCCGCCACTGATTGTGTATATCCATTTGAATTGCTCAGTGTCGTGTCCTATCAGAATTCTCTTTCTAGTTTTTTGATAGCATTTTTGGAAATTATTTATAATCATTTAAATCATAAATAAATAGAATATATGCGATGAATAAATAGATAATACTTACATTTTGATAAAATATATGAATAAAAAATAATTTGACTAATTTTTTAATAATTTAAACACTTGCCGAATACACATTTAGGGTGTGTTTGAGACACATTTTTTGGAAAATGTGTTCTGGAATAGTAGATTGATGAAGAATGTGTGGTTGAAAATAATAAAAAGTTATTGATGTGATGAAAAATATTATTTTATTGAAAAATGATTGGTTGAAAATGAGTATAAGAATGCTAATGAAAATTTTAATGTGTACCAAACAGTGACTTAAGAGTGAAAATATTAACAATTAACTATTCATTGGTGACATTGATAGTGGTGGGTGACAATAATAGCGCAACTAGAAAAATGGTTAAATTATTGTCAAATTTAATTAAAATTTCTATATTATTATATCCATCCATTTGATGTGTTAATTGAGGCAGATTAGAAAACACTTGACATATTCAAAAGACAAAAAAAAAAAAAAAGAAAAAAAATTTTAAAAAAAAAAGGTTTTCAGCCCCAGCGCTGAAAACCACGTAATGGGGCTTTGCCTTGCATTTTTGCAAGGCAAAGCTGATACTGTTCNACAAGCAACCAATGACCTTTGAATACTTCATGCATGTTTATTTGATTTTTACCTATTTATGAAAAACACAATTAATTCATCAAACAATCAAAGTGAAAAAAATAGTTTAAATGCTTCTTAACTGGCTGACCAATTCCATTTTTTGATCTTAAAAGAGTGTCCTCCACTGAAGTGATAAAATACGGTGTCGGCGTGCTACTGTGTTGTGTAAATTGAAAATGAGTG
>CAIGRQ010293862.1:0-19871 GCA_903798375.1 Fraxinus sp. D2006-0159
AAAGTATAGTCCTCGTGGGAACGATTATCCGGACTCTTAGGTCCACTATATTACTTGTTACGATATCGTACACTTGCGATATAAAAAACGCAACAATTATCAATGAAGAGATGATTGATCATCAAAATATAGTGGCACAAGGACTTCTCCCACCCAGAGATAGATCGGTAGGGGGCTTACCTCACAAATCGTTAGCTAGCAATGGATTTAGGTCGGACATACAATGGCTCCCACTTTAAGACAGACGTTGGCTACAACCACTTTGAATGTTGTACCAACATTAGCTTATGAAAACGTTGGAACTGGTGCAGCTGGAAAGTAGGATTTCTTTTGAAAGTAGGATTGTAGTTGTTTAATTGAACTAAACATGTAATCAATGAAAATATAATAAAAGTAGGATTAGAATTAATTTTTGTCCTAATCCGAAAATAAGAGATTAATTCCTAAAAATCTACATATACGTGGCTATCAACTTATAAAAGGTTAGTCAAACATAAAGGCGAAAAGGGGCATTATGGTCTTGATGCTACCTACTATACCACACTTTGGCTGTACTGTCAAGTGTTAAGTGAAAGGCCCTGCACTTCAAAGTTGGCGAGGCACCTTAGAGGCTCGTTTGTGCTTTGTACTTGTTGAGGTATTTCTCTGGGTCATATTTTCTCTCATACTTAGGAATTTTGGGGGGAGCAAATTTTTTAGGCATGTGAAAGCTACGAAGCTCCTTAGAGAAGGGGAGGTTGCCATCATCATCATCATCATCAAGCTTATAGGACTAACATGGTCCATCAAAATCATTCCCATCTGTTGAGTAACGAGGTGGTTGTTGTGATGCCCCACCTCGGTTTCCCAATCCACCAAGCTTCGCCACTCTTGCCAATTTCTAGGCGAAAGAGCCTGGGCGGCTTAGGTTTGCGCCACTCTTGTCAGCGAACTGGTTGATGGGTAGATTGATCCCTATTTCTAGATATCCGTCCGATTCGATCAAACACACTTACAAACCTCTTAGACCGTTCTTCATAATCCGGAAGGAAGTTATCTCCACCCACTTGGGCATCATCAGTTGGGGGATAGTGTAGTTGGAAGTCTATACTCCCACTTCATTTTCAATAGGAACCTCTCTTTATCGACATGAATAGTCCTCCGGTTCGGCTCCACTTCATCTTGTTGGTCGTGAGCTGATTATGGAAAATTTTGATGGGTTTGGAATCCTCATTGATTATGTACTTAAAGGAGGAGTTCTTTCATGGCTGCATTTTGGGCTGTAATGCCTCTTATGTTAGTAGTCATGCGAGCCACTTCGACAGTCAGTCACACAGCTGTTCTTCCGTCCCTATGACATCGATGATAGGGCTTTTGGCTTGTGACATTATTCCTCATGATCTCTTCTTCAGAGATCTCCCTTTCTCTCATTAGGTTCACTTCTTCATTGCTGGTACTCATTGGTTTGGAGTTGCAAATTCTCTTCTTCCCAATAATGGAAACTTAGTTTACAGCTTCCACTTGTTATCTCTTCAAGAACTAATCCCTTTTTCAATGGAGAATAAAACCAGATATTTCGGTGAACTTTTTCTTTCATGGGGATACTTGTAGTTGCAGTAACGTTTCCACGAATGGAGACAATTGGTTGACCCCAAAAATAGTTACGACAAGAGGCCAACAAAATAAAACTCCACGTAAGCTCCTTCCTGGGCACGGTAACACACCGTTAGTCACTCGTGGCCTTTTTCAGTAGGGGTGAAAGCGGCCATGAGCACTCCAGCGATCAAGTTAGTGATCTTGTAAATCTAAAAGTGACGTCGGTGATGAAATGGTCATCAGAACGTAGATCCTGGCCACGTCATTCTTTCATATGTGTCAATCTGTCAATCCATAGGTTGGCGGGTATTAAATGTTCCCTGACATAGTAGTGTGAGTTAACTGTTTCGAATATGATATACGTCCCATCAATCAGGCTAAGGATTTAATTTTCAAGAGATCTTCTCATAAAAGATCTTGGCAGGCATGGGGAGGTAAATATGGGGTGTGGCGAATGTAGAGTGTAGGCCTTTACATCCGTCGTGTATGGCAGATGAGTTTGGATCTTTTCAGTTGCATTTTAGTTCGGGGTATTGGATTTGGTTTGTACAACACGAATTTAGTTCGTCCGCCACGAGCAGCATGAAATCAGTTCGTGCAACATGTGGCGGACGAGCTGGATGAACGAGGTAGAGGGCCACACAAATCAGTTCGTTCACCACATGACAGCGCGAAATCAGTTCACGCAACATATGATGAACGAACTGGATGGATGAGGTGGAGGGCCTTTGAAGGCCCATAACATATATAAAGCACATGTTCTCACGAATCAAAAAATGGGACATACAACTGCATGTGCTAATTACATTTTTAATCTATCAGAACTAACAATTTTTCAGAATCACAATCAAATTGGGTTTTAAAATTCAACAATGTAAGACTACATCACACATGATACTTGTTACACCTTGCTTCACAAGACCCCAAATACCCTACGTGGCAAAAAGCATAGGGCCCTACACCATACCAAAATATACTAAAATATCACGAGGCTAGTATGATCGAACCCCTTTTGGTGGCCGGACAAATATATTTGCTAACCCCATTAAATTATACTGGCCCCATAGGAAATAACCAAACTATGAGTAAAGGCGAGGCAACGAGAGAAGCTCGGAACAAGATCTCCCAGGCAATATTTTGATATGTGATTGATGTCACAATTCACCGTCATTGTTGCCATTGGCAACCCGTGAGGTCAAATCCAATGCCGCAAGCTAGGCATTATGGATGCTAAAGTGGTATTAGTATTTAAGGCTTATGATTGACTGATGTCTAAGATAAGATACATCAGCCTCATGGATGATGTCATCTCTTCATTCAAGGACTCGCATTCACATTTTCTTACTATAAAAGCTTACAATTACTGCCATTTGAAAGGTAATGCAAGTTTAGACTCTCAAATTATAACTTTACCATATCACTGTTTTATTCATTACTCCTCAAAGTCAACCCCCTTTTTATATTGGAGGCTCACATGTAAAGCACTCCCACATTCATATATTTACTTCCACGACTGACTTGACCATCGGAATGCACAGTTAACTCTACCCCACTGGAAAAAGTCACGTGTGACTAACGGTTTGTCAAAGTGTGTAGGAACTGGACTTGCATGGACATGAGAGGCATTAGGGATCTGTGGCCATGTTGGAAGTAGATATTTTGGGTCAACAATACTTACAATATAGCGAAGTAGGAAGTTGAACATATTACCTATAAAATTTTAATTCAAAATTCTGAATCGAAAATCAGCTGCCAATCTGATCAAGGTAATACTGCAGATGTGCATATTAGCAAGCTTGAAAATCTTCTGGAAGCCAATTTTATCTCAAACACGAAGAATGATCTATCATACCACATTTGTTGATTGTATCCTATCATACAAGCTTGATTTGAATTTGAATTGAGAATCTGTTTGGGAGAGCTCAAAATTCAGTTAAAATTGAAAATATAACTGTTATTGAGTCCCACTCATTTAATAAAAGTCAACAATAATGGGTAATTTTTTAATTTTAATCCAAACTTAATCTCTACCAAACACACTCTTAAACTCCCATACATTCAACGTATTCAATTAATTACACCCATTTTGATTGTGGCTCAACGTCAATTACAGATGAAAATAGGAAAGTTTCTTTTATAATAATTTTGGTATTATTATTGGGTTATGTAGTAATTTATGTTTATAAATTAGTATAATAGGATAAAATAAAATATTTTGTATTTGTAAGGTATATGATTTTGGGAACAATACATAAATCAGATTTTTATGTATCACTATTTCAAAATTAAGGTTAGAGGTCTTAAATTTTAAAAATCAAGTTTTAATTAAAATTTATTTATGAATTGATTAATTAATTATATATTTTATGAATAAATATATAAAGTCATAGATCTAGGAAATTTGGTCACAATTTAAAAATTTTATAGGTTACAGTTCGTTCATCGATCACAAATTAAAAATTTAAAAGTCACAATTTGTTCATCGATCACAAATAACAAAATTTATAAGTCACAACTTATTTTATGGTCACAAAACATCACACTATGGGTCACAGATTACTTTTATTGGTCAATACCATTCCGGTTACAATTGATCTCCGGCAACCGTTCTGACGACTACTCCGATTCCGGTGACTATTCTGATGACCGTTACGATCACAGATCTATGCAATTTGGTTACAATTCAAAAATTTTATAGGTTACAGTTAGTTCATCGGTCATAAATTAAAAATTTTATAAATCACAATTTGTTCATCAATCACAAATCACAAAATTTATAAGTCACACAACTTATTTTATGGTCACAAAACATCACATTATAGGTCACATATTACTTTTATTGCTCACAAATTAATAAATTTGTAGGTCACACAGTATTTATCGGTCACAATTTATTCTTTATCGATCACACACCAACCAATTTATTGATCACGATCAACAAATCATTTCTGACCACCTACAACACAACACCACCGTCGTCTTCGCAGCAGACACCAACACTACAGAAATACACCACCACTTCCCAACAACAAAATCATCGTCCAAACATTGCAGCCAACGTTTTCACTACCACCACTACACCAAACCGTCAACATCACCACCACCACCCAAACAACACTAAAACCACCGCCACCGTCACTGCCAGAACCATTGCCACCATTGCCACCACTGCCGCACCACCACCACACCACCACCACAACCCACCACCACATCACAATCACGTAGCGTCAGTAGCTTCACTGATTTTAGCAAAATAAAATAGGACGGAAATAACCACCACCATCACCGCGCTATCGCCGCCAGATCTATCGCCAGATCTAATATAATCGTCGCTACCCAATCGTCGTAAGGCGACAAAAGAGAGAGGAGAGCAGCGAGAGAAAGAACGGGTTTATGGGAAATGAAAAACACATCCAACAACAACAAAAAAATCACCACCGCACCTACCACCAACCCGCCGCACGCACGCACAAATACACACCACAATCTCACAACAAATTTACTACCGCACCCACCGTCAACCGCATGCAGGGTAAAAACCCGGCACCCACCGCTACCTAGATGCTGTTGATGATGACAAATGAGGACAGATTTGTGAAGGAGTTGCTGTCGACGAGGCAAAGAAAAATGGCGATGGAATGGGGGCGATTGGCGGTGGAGAGACGGAGAGGAGAAGAGGCAGAGAGTGTGTCAGTGAGACAAGAGAAGATGGAGAAAAAATTAGAGGTGAAAATGTATAATTAATAATTAAAATCTTTAATTAAAACCTGATTTTTGTATTATGAAACTAGATACCTGATTTATGAAAATGATATTTTAAAACCAGGAGTAGGTGTAATTTCCTCTATGATTTTTTCCCTATGTATAAGTCCAATTGAAGGCCCATTTGCGTAAACATTGAATAGCCATCTATTAACGGGCTGGGTATTTTGGATCTTTAAAGGGGCACGTTGTTTAGAAGCAAAAATTGGAGATATCCATTGAAAAGAGAAATTTAAGCATGTAGGTCCAAAATTGAAAATAATTGGTGGGGATTAAAAGTAGAGTTTTAATAAATTTTGATAAAAGTTGATGAAACACATAATTGAAAAGTTGTGGATCACATGAAATATATTATTAAAATTAGTTTTTAATTTAAACTTTGATTAAAATCTGAATTTTAATTCATACGCAGCACGGGCTTATAATACGTACTAGGCACCATTTTTTATTTCAAAATACTGTATAGGCTGCAGAAAATAAACTTCATTTTTTTTTTTTGAGAAATGTGAAACCATAGTTAAATTTCCATAAACTTTAAATATGTATTGTTTGTTGTTCTTTAAGTTTCATGCAATAAGATTAGTATTGCTAAGATCTTCTCTCAAGCTTTCCGACCATATCGAGAACTTTTAATTTGGACTTGAAATGAGATAGTTAGAGCTTTTCAAAATTTAGACCGAATTCAAAAGAAAATTATAAATTTTTTGAAGAAGACATGAATACTCTTTGTTCGTTATTTTAGTGAACCAAATGTCAAGATGCGTTGAATTCTGACTACACCGATAAATTCAGAATGTCAAAATAAGTCGAACAATCGAAAAAATTCTTTTTGATCACATAAAAGGCGGTGCATGGGTTGCACGCGAAGCAGGCTACGAGTGAGGATACATAATTTCTTATACAGAAAAATGTAATTTCATACCTAGCATGCTTCTACCAGGGGTGGATCCAGCACTTGACCAGCCCCCAAGGCCGCCCGTGCTGGGTCTGTCGGGAGCTTCAGCTTCTTCAGGTACCGAATCGCCGTCTACCGCCGCCGCCAGGAAGGAGGAACATAATGGAGAAGATGAAGACTGTGATTTTTTTATTTTTTATTTTTACTTGTTAATGGTTGGGCTTTTTTTAAAAAATAATAATAATAAGGCCCAGCCGGGCCAGCCCAATCCATGGCAAACATTGAAGAAGTTGCCAAGTCCATTCCCAAATCCAATCCCACAAAATCAAATATAATCCATCATTCAATCCCTAAATTGAAACCCAGGCAGCGAACGGGAGCCTAGGGCAAGGGAGGGAGAGTTTTGTATCCGCAGATATGTGCATGACTGAAAAATGAAAAATATATTTCAGCTAGGATGAAATTACTCTTCTTAATTTTTACTTGTGTGTGGAATGTGATGTTTGATGTGATTTTCGTTTTATGGCATTTGATTTTGATAGTTTAATTGGTTAATTTACTCGTGGAATAATAAGTTAATAATTTCATTTTTATCTGGTTTTTCTTTTCCTTTCTTTATATTGTTTAAGCTGTCGCATAAATGTGTTAATTTAGTAAAGGAAACTTTCATATTTAATGTTAAGGAGTTTCTCAATGAGTTCATGATCTCGAAACCTTAAATGGAAGTAGGATTGTCAATAAATTTTATGGTGGATTTTATCGGTAGTTAATATTTTCAGGTTTAAATATCTGGATTTATGTGAAGATACTTCAATGTGCCCTGTTAGAGAAATTAAATTGCCTATATGGGTAACTAACTAGCTATTAGGTACAACAATAAAGAATAGCTATAATTAATTTCTCGTAGAATACAGTTTTCTAAGATTACAGTTACATAGTAGGTTGTATTGCGTATTTCTTTAGTATTTTGGGCTGTATTGAAGTATGTTTTCATAAATATATATAATTTTCACGTTTTAATGTGTTTACATATATAATATATTGAACAATTTTTAATATTATATAATTTAATATTAATAAACGATCTCGCTTTTATTATCGCTAATTGTCTATGTTAATTGGTCAACGTTCGCCCGGGCTGGACTTGGATGCGAGGTCCGCCACTGGCTTCTACTTGTCAAGATTGTAGTGACTGACATGAAGTTGAAGAATTCTCAAGATCAAATTGATTGAATTACTTGTCTTGAAATTTGTACTATTTGATCCAAACCTCTACCAAGTGAAAGGAGTTCATTAGCCACACTCCAAATGCCATTTTCAATATGAATGAATGCCCCCAAAAAAATGTGTTTTATTGCCTTTTTAATTTACCACCATTTTTGCATACGAATTTTTCATATTTTTCTTATGAGAGGGATCGTTTTATCTTCTTATATTTGTTGGGTTGGGTTATTTTCCCATAAAATATAGTTTTGTTGATTTAAAAATCACAATATTCTTATATTAAATAATTTTTTTATTTTTTTATTGTATTTATTTAATTAATGAGCATTCAAATTAAAGTGTCTATAATCACTTGTGATAATATAAGTTGGGCACTTGCGTTGAGAAGTACATTGTGGTACAACTTATATATTGATCATAAATAATTTGTTCACTACATATGTATAAGGGTTGGCACCTTGTACCGGAAGGTTGTAGTGTTGTTCAATTCGCTATTTGAGTTTGTGATTTGAACTTATCACATAAATAGTTAAAGGTGACACTAGTACACTTCGAGTGTATTGAACAGACCACATGTTGAGTTTAATTCTATAGTATGACCGTGTAGAGAATTAAACTCCACTTGACCACTGTGCATTTTATCTAAATCCCTTGACAGAGTTATGGATATATTTTCGTAATTTTAATGGTAATGTGATTTGTTGATCTCAAAAAATGAACTCAACAGATATCGGGCCCACTCTCGCCAAGTCAAGTACGGATCCGACGCGTTTCTACTGGAATGGAATTGGTAGTTTGACCAAAATGGACGCGGGATGCACGTTCTGGCAAGAGATAAAAATGGCAGGCTCCGGTAATATTAAAATAGTGGTATTCGCACTATCAACGAGAACCCAATTCATTTCCCATCATAAATCTCACACTTTTAATGGAATATATGGAAGGAAAGATATGTAGTGGAAGGATAATCGGTTTGTATCAGAATCTTAACGTCTTAGCTATTACGTATATCGAATGTATGTAAAGAGCTATGCATATAAGATCTTAGAAAAGTTTTTTTTACCAGCCCCTCTCATCATATAAAGAGAAGCTATTTATACTGGTTTTGTTGACGTGGTGATCGTTGGATCCAACCCACGTGTTTACATCTTCTATGCCCAGACTTCACACCACTGTCAATTCATTACAATTAATATTTGATAAAGGGTTAGCTGCCCTACACAATATAGCCTGACATACAGACAAAATTTTATTATACGTCCCATCAATCAATTCTAAAGGATCTTCAAATCCATGATCACAAGTAGCATCAGATTCTGCTGGACAAGGGTCAACCCTTGTGGAAGTGCGTTTGGTAGTAAAGAGCTTCGAATATCATTGTTGAACCTCTATGCAGGGCTTTGGGAGCATCAGTGCTTCGTACATCAGGAGCCTCTGCATTTACATGGATGTACTACAATTGGGCCTCTGAAGTTTGTGAGGAAGGGACATCAGTCAAACGAATGCTTCGGCTCTTTGAAGGAGCCTCGGATGGCCATAATTTTAGTTGGCTTTTGACCTCGCAGCCTTCATTGAAGACTTCCCAGCTGGTTTTCTATTGATTTAACTACTGGGGGTACTGGCTGCTTATGTGGACATATTGCTTGCGTGTCGATCTACGTGGGGTGCTGATTTGGGACTTTTATTTTCGTGGGATAACAATAGTCCCCAAGTCTATGTATGATTATTCATGTAATGCATGGACTTTCTAGTACTAGGTAATTGTTTAAAGAGGACTTCGACCTGGGTAGACCTTCCTACCAGTATTTTTCGAGGTGCCCCATCTGAAGAAAATTCTACTTTCCGTACCCGAGGTAAGTGACGTAATCGAAGTCTGTGATGCCTTCGTTTTGGAGATTCGGAGCATCTGCTACGAACCAAACAACCTCGGATTGATAGTGACGAGAAGTTTCATTATTTAAAATAATTTTGAGAAACACGAGGGATCTTCAAAGAGAGTGTCCCAATGATTTGATGTTCTGGGCTGTTTCCAAGGAAGAGTAATCATGAGGGTACGGTTCACAAGACATGCAATAGCCACAGCATTTAGTGTGTGATAATGGCTATCTCTTCTGCCAGCAATCTGCATTTTAGACGCAAGGGGGTGCATACATTCGACGCCTTAATCTGGACCCTTGAATACGAAGCATCCGGAGCAATATGTGGTTCTGATTTCCTCCTCTAAATACACGGTTATATGATTTAGGTCTTGATCTAACGGCTAGGATTAGATTTTCATGCTTATAAAAGGCAATCGCCTTCAAGAGGAATTCTTTTCTTTCTACCTTTACTCAAATATCGCTTGCAAGCTTCACCTTCTCAAGTTTCTTTCAGTCCTTTTCTTCGGGATAAGTGTTGTCATTGCTGCTTGTTAATAACTATCGAACGTTAAGCATCTTGCTGCATTTCGAATAAACGGATCACGTATTCATGTAGTGAAGTACTAGAGGTTCGACTTAGAGATGATTAGTGTTAACTAATATACACATCGATCCGTTTGGTCGTGCGAATGTTACCCTCATTTCGCCAGACCCTTCTAAGTTCATCTCATAATAGCTTAGACACTAGTAGCACACTTTTTAGTCAACCAACTTTTCGAAAGTGGTAATGGGGAATAACGCTTCTTTTGAGGCTAAGATCCATTCGGTAGGAAGGTTCGCCTGTGCGGAAGTTGCTTTTATCCGAGGCTATTTGAGGTGACTTGCCTGCGTCATCATAGTCGAAGTGCCATTTCACGAAGTCTTTTGAAGCGATGAAATGTAACCCTCAGTCCCCTAATTTCAGGCATAGATATTCATGCTATGCATGGAATTTGAGTAGTGAACTCGACTTCGCTGGTAATGGGATTGGATAATTTACTTGCCTAGAGATAGCCGATGCTATGAGATCACGAAGTAGGGATCGATTCATTCATAAAGCGTCGAGGCCGTAAGCTATCGAGAGGTAGAGGCTAGTTCATTTCTGAACCTTCCGAGGCTGTAAGCCTCCAAGAGGAATAGACTGGTCCAAGCATTTGATTTGATGGTTTCGCATGTTCCCAAGGAGGCAGCTATTTAGGATCAATTCCCAATATATATATATAGTCGTATTGAATTGAATTGAATGTATAATGATGGTTAATTATTTGTTTGTGTGACTCTCAGGATTCTTCCACACGCAGATGCCCTTTCGTGGGATGCACGTGCCAATCTGGGTCATTGACAATGGAAATCGTTTGGATCCTATGGCCTAATTTGTACAAAGATTTTGATGCCCCTAATCATCAAGGCTTTGATCCGACGGTTGGGATACATTTTGTCCCTTGTATAAACTCAGAAGTTTGTTATTTTGACACTTTACTTGCTACAATTTTCATTATCTTCTGAAAGTTTTTTGGGAACGATTTTTCGAACACTCCTTCGTTTGTGATCAGATTCGAGGAATACTTCACAACACTTGTATAAATGGCACCCAAAAAGGAGTATCCCAAACCTGACATGGCCACAATTCTTAATGCTACCTCCCAAAGATCTTCTTTAGGGGCTAGGTCAAGGCTTGAACTTCTTATCAGGGATATTTTCGAGAAGGATAAGGAGAGGGAGGTTTCCCAAGAAAGTTAGTTCAACACTGATAAGGGCAAGGGGATAGCCAAAGGTTCCATAAAGAAAAGGAAACTGAAACCTGTTGGGGGTGTTCCGGTAGCTTCGGAAAAACTGTGTCTTATGGGGAGAAGGTAACTCCCCAGCAGCCTAAGTTGCTGCAAGCTTCTACTAATGCTGAGATTGGAAATCAGCTTTGGGAGGACAGCGATGACACTGAGGACACTACATCAACGACTATAGAGGCCTCCTCGGAAGATTATGGAGAGGACCCCAGGAAGTCTGGAAACTTTTTAGGGGGTCATGACAGCAAGATTGCTTCCACTTTAGTCGAAATGCTGCCTGCTGCGGTCCAAGGTGCCACCGAGGCTTTTAATAAGTTCTGGACTGAAAGGTGGCAGGACTACGTGGCTACTTACAATGCAGTATATCTTACTGCAACTCTGGTGAGCCAAAATGCTAGGGCCTTTGGGGTAGCCTTGGAATGTCAAGAGGTTCTGGCCGACATTCAGTAGAGAAACAGGGCCTCATACGAAAAATTGAAGGTCACCGAGGCTGAATTAGAGAAGGTCAAAGCGAAAGCTGATGAGTTGAGAGTTCGAAAGACTAAAGACACAGCGAAGCTGGCCTCCGCCCTTTCTGAAATTGAAGCCATGAAGCAGGAGGCCCATGAATCACAATGTGAGGTGGCGTCGCTGACCAAGAAGGTGGATACTTCTAACAACCATCAAAAAATTACTGTCGAGGCTCTGGAGAGAGCGAACGCCCATTTAAAGGCTACTGACGCCAAACTGAGGAAGGTTAAGGCTGATGCTGTTGAGCTGAAGGTTCAGAAGGTTGAGGTGAGGCAAGGTTGGCCTCTGCACTTACCGAGATCGAGGCCCTGAAGCAGGAGGTCCATGCTTCATGATGCGAGGTGACCTCGCTAACCAAGAAATTGGAGACCACCATCGATCATCAAAGGCTTACCGTCGATGCTCTAGAGAAGGCGAACATTCAGATATCGGCCAGTCGCAATGCCCAAGATTTCATGTCGAGACGGGTAACATCACAGTGAGGAGTTACGTATCCAAATTCCATCATACAGAGGAGTATCAACATCTCGACTCGTACTGGAGGAAATTTACTTATAATGAAGTTATTAGTAAAGTGGAGGAATTGTTCCCTGACCTTGATGCTTCGGAATTAAAGACAGAGTTTTTTGAAGAGAAGGCGCTTTAGAGTTCCACAGAAGATGATTGCATGGAAGTGGTGCTCGGGGAAGCTCCTTCGGAGGAGGTGACTTTTGTCCCCGCTACTAAGGATCAAGCACCTTCATCTCCCAAGGAATTAGCTAAATTTTATATTAATTTTATCCTCAATAAAGCCCTTGGGCCTTCTATTGTATTCTTTATTTTAATGAATTAAAAATTTTGTGCTTATGCCTTCTTGCCTTTGGAATTGGACTTAACTGTAGTGGAACGAATTGAACTTAGCTTAACGAGACGTTAGCCACAATTGAGTTTTATCAAAGTGGAGCTAATTAAACTTAGCTTAATGAGATGATTTGATCTTTTGAAGGTTCAAGGACCCATTGGAGGCATGGCTGAAAGTTTAATAACCTAGTGAACACTTCCTTCTAACTTTTAGTTGAATATCTTAGGCTGAATTATCTTCACTGAGTTAAGAAGCAACTAGCTGAACTTTCTTGAGTTTCCGACCTTTCCCTTGACGTTCATGCTCGTCGGAAGAAGGCATAGGAGGTCAGCTTCGAAATCTAACGAGGGGATCCCTTTCGAGGACGTCACCCTCTCTTCAGAGATGCATATGCTTCCTCGTATGGAGGATGGTTCATCCACGGAAAGGCTTCTTCCGTGACACTTAGCTTTGTTGGAAGAAGGCATGTATGGTCAGACTCACGATTCAAGCGAGGGGATCCCTTTCGGGGATGTCGTCCTCTCTTCCGAGATGCCTACGCTTCTTCGTATGGAGGATGGTTCATCCACACAAAGGCTTCTTTCGTGATGTTCAGCTTCGTCGGAGGAAGGCATGTAAGGTCATACTCAGAATTCAAGTGAAGGGATCCCTTTCGGGGACGTCGCCCTCTCTTCCGAGATGCTACGCTTAAGGGAGCTTTCTAAAAACTCATGTTGGGACCAAAAGTTTTATTTATTTTCAAAGGCAAGGAACAACTTCCAGCCACAGTTCACATTCGCAGGTGTTCGGCATTCTACGGATGGGGCTGGACCCTTATGTCTATATCTTTAATCTAGTAAGTCCCAGGTTGTACCTCTTTCTCAATGCGATAGGGTCCTTCCCAATTGGGTCCCAAGGTGCCTGACCCTGGTTCCTTAGAAGATAAGTAGACTCTTCGTAGCACCAAATCCTCTATCTTGAAGGATATTTTCTTTACCTTCGCATTGAAGTATCTAGTCATTTTCCTTTGATACATAGCCATTTTAACTTGGGAATCGTCCCTTCTTTCTTCAAGTAGGTCAAGCCTACATCTTCTCATCTCATCATTACTCACCTCATTAAAGTGTATTCGTCTATGAGATGCGAGGCCCACTTCGATACGGCTCATAGCCTCGGATCCATATGCCATGGAAAATGAAGTTTTCCCTGTTGCGGTTTAGCTGGTAGTTCTGATCACCCACAGAACCTGAGGTAACTCATCCACCCAAGCTCCTTTTGAGGCATCCAGCTTCCTTTTCAGGGTATACTTGATTGTCTTGTTTACGGCTTCAACTTGGCCATTTACCTGAGGGTGATGTGGGGGAGGAGAAGTATTTCTTAATGCCCAATTCTTCACACATGTCCCTAACTTTTTTGTTGTCGAATTGTCTGCCATTGTCCGACACAATTGAATGTGGGATGCTGAACCTACAGATGAGGTTCTTCTAGAGAAACTTTGAGGTATTGGCTTCAGTTATTTTTACGAGTAGCTCAGCTTCCACCCATTTCGTGAAATAATTTATAGCGACGATGGCGAAGCTAGCATTTCTCGTTCCTTTGGGCAGAGGTCCAATTAAGTCAATCCCCCATTTCGCAAATGGCAAAGGACTGGAAACCACATTCAGCTCCTGCGAAGGTTGTCTTTGGACGGTAGCGAATCGCTAGCACTTGTCACATTTTCGGACAAACTGTTGCGCATCCTTTTTCAAGATGGGCCAGTAGTATCCTTGTCTCAATACTTTTTGTGCTAACGACCATCCCCCAGTGTGATTGCCACAAATGCCCTCATGGATCTCCCTGAGTACATAGTCCACCTGTTCCCCTCCAATGTACCTCAACAAGGGTAATGAAAATCTGCGTTTGTATAATATGTTGTCTTGAAAAACAAAATGGGTAGCTCTGCTCTTGAGTTTTTTAGCTTCTTTCTGAGAAGGTAAGGTCTGGTTATTTAAATAGAATATGATGGGCTTCATCCAGAAAGGCAAATCTTCCATCCACATTACCATTTTTTTTTACCTCGATCGACGGTCTGGACAGGTGTTCTATTTGAACAATAGTGAGTAGTTCAGAGTCCTTGCTACTTGCCAACTTGGCCAGTACATCAGCATGAGTGTTGTAAGACCTCCGAATTTGCATTAATTGGAAATTCTCGTAGGTAGGGACGAAGTTCATTACTAAATTCAAATAGGCTGCCATAGTTTTGTCCCTTGCTGAAAGTTTCCATGAACCTGGCTAACTACTAGCTGGGAATCACTGCTAATTATAAGCCTTTTGATTTGCGATTCCTTGGCCAATCGAAGTCCAGCCAAAAGAGCCTCGTACTCTGCTGCATTGTTTGTGGCTTTGAAGTCGAACCTTACAGCGCATGTTAGTTTGTGACCTTCTGGACTAACCAAAACAACTCCTGCCCTCGATCCCGCGTCCCCAAAAGATCCATCAATTGAGAGTCTCCAGATTTGAGGTTCGGGAGATTCCACTTCTTCTTCGACGTTTGGTACACGGGTGAATTCTGCCACAAAGTCAGCCAGGGCTTGTCCTTTGATGGCTGCCTTTGGTTTACATGTAATGTCAAATTCGCTGAGCTCAACAGGCCATTTGAGTAGTCTCTCAAAAGCATCAGGCTTATGAAGCACTTGCTTGAGAGGATAATTTATCAGGACATGGATACTATGAGCCTGAAAATATGGTCGTAACTTCCTTGAAGCTATTACTAGAGCAAAGGCCAATTTTTCCATGTCAGGACATCGTGTTTCTGCCATAACTAAAGCCTTACTGACATAGTATACTGGCAGTTGATGACTGTCTTCCTCTATTATCAAAATCGAACTCAGAGCCCCTGAGGTTACTGATAAGTATAGATTCAATACCTCGTGGTCCTTTGGTTTGGAGAGGAAAAAGGTGTTTCTTCAGCTCCTGTAGAGCTAACTCACACTCCTCTATCCATTGGAACTTGTTCCCTCCTTTGAGAATTTTGAAGAAAGGTTGACACTTATCTGCTGCTTTAGAAACGAAACGATTCAGGGCTGCAACTAGTCCAGTGAGGTTCTGCTCCTCTTTTGGCCTCTAAGGCGATCTCATTTCAATCAAAGCTTTGACCTTTTTAGGATTCGCTTCGATACCTCTTTGGTTGAAAATGTACCCAAGAAACTTGCCCGATGATACCCCAAATGTGCATTTTAAAGGATTGAGTTTCATTCTGTACCTTCGCAAAATGTAGAATGTTTCGCTGAGGTGAGCAATATGATCCACTGCTTCCAAACTCTTTACCAGCATGTCATCCACATAGGCCTCCATTGTTTTACCAATGAGGTCGGTAAACATTTTGTTAACTAGCCTTTGGTATGTTGCTCCGGCATTTTTCAACCCAAAGAGCATTGCCTTGTAACAGTAGAGTCCTTTATATGTGATGAAGGAGGTGTGTTCTTCGTCTGGTGGAAACATTGGAATTTGATTGTACCCAGAGTAAGCATCCATAAAGCTAAGGAGTTCTTGTCCAGCAATTGAGTCCACCAGCTGGTCTATCTTGGGGAGTGGGAAGCTGTCTTTTGGACAGGCTTGGTTTAAGTTTGAAAAGTAAATGCAGACCATCCACTTCTCATTATGCTTCTTAACTAGGACAAGGTTGGATACCCATTGTGGATATGCAGATTCTCTAATGAAACCATTATCAATCAACTTTTTTACCTCATCTTTAAGAGTCTCTTATCTTTTCGGGTTGAAGGCTCTTCTTTTCTGCCTATGAGGCGTAGCTCCCATTTTGATGTTTAGGTGATGGCAGCCGACCTTAGGATCAATGCCTATCATATCGCCTTGTTTCCAGGCGAACACGTCCAAGTTTTTGAGAAGGAAATCCTTCAAATTCTCTATCATTTCTGGGGGTAAATTACTTCCCATCTGTAAGCATCTTATCGAGTCCGTAGGATCAGCTGAGAAGGTTTCCAACTCTTCTATTGGGGCCATTTGAGGCTCACAGTCAATAATGTGAGGGTCCAACTCGTCCAGGTCGACGACATTTTCTACAGTCTTTCTTTGTTCAGGGGCTCGTGTTGTTCTGGATATACCTCCTTCTTCATCAGCTTCGGTCATGAGGACGTCTTTCCCTTGTTCAGGGGGATCCTCCTATTCAGAGAGGTCGTCCATATAAACGTCAGTAAATATAACATGTGTCCTTGGTTCTGCTTTTCTTAACGAATTAAAGTAGCATTCCCTCACTCCTCTCTGGTCACCCTGAACCGTGACTATGCCTTTCTCAATTGGGAATTTCAAGCACAAGTGATAGATTGAGGTAACCACCCATAGCTCTTTCAAGGCAGGTCTTCCTAGCACACCATGATAGGTAGATCGGTTATCAACTATGAGGAATTCCATGAAGTGGCGTGCATTTAGAGGTTCCACCCCTATCTCTATCGCCAGAGTGATCTTGCCCCTTGGGATGATACTGTCTCGTGCGAAGCCATACAAGGGGGAGTTCATTGGAGTTAATTCATTGTCCACCTTCATTTTATCTAAGGTAGTACCAAATATTATGTTGACCGAGCTTCCATTATCCACTAACATTCTTTTCAGGCCATTGCGGGTCACGACGGCCCTTATCAGTAAGGCATCACAGTGTGGATAATGTACTCCAACGGTATCCTCCTGTGTAAAAGTGATTGGAAGAATTGCTCCTTCGTTCGGGGATTGGTTCACTATGTAGCTTGTCATGGCCGGGTCGCTTGCCTCCCTAGCGTAGTTCTTTTGGGAATTCCTTGAATCTCCCTCCACATGTGGACCGCCAATAATTGTGTCAATTTCTCGAATGGGCTCTGTTTCGCTGTTAGGTGGGGGACCTTGCCTTTACCTTTGACCCTTTCTAGGTCTTTCGGTGTCGTTTTCTCTCCCTCTTGGAGGGTTATGTTGATTGGGGTCGGCATTGTTCACTAATCTAAGGCGTTTGACCCTGCCTATTTGGGATGTTATTTGAGGGACGTCTTGTTGCGTCCCGACAATTTTCTGTCCGATGTCCATAGGATTGATGATAGGAGCAATACTGCTGTGCTTCGTTCCTATTTTTTGGTTCAACACTTCGTCCCCTGCCTCATCCCCTTGACAGACGTCTCAGGATGGGTTGACGCTAATGCATTTTCGTATCAGGATTAACTTCCTCATAGGCTAAGGTCAATACTGCACTGAGCGTGGCTACAACTAGTTCTTGTCCATGATTTATTGGGGCTTGTCAGTCCATCAAATGAGAGGTTGGACCCTTCTCTCTTTGCATTTGTGAAGGTGGCAGGCCTTGGCATGCCCTGTTCCTGTAATCTTTCAATTCTTCATTGAGGATTTCTTGCCTTATCATTTCTAACAAGGCGTCGTAAGTGTTGGGGTCCTTGATTTGTACATCTCTCCAAAAAAGAGAGTTCATGTCTAATCCTCCTCTAAGGGCAGTTAAGGCTTCCCTATTCGTGACTTGTACATAGTATGTCATGTCATCGGTAAAGCGTGAAGTGAAATTTTTCAAAGATTCACCTTGTTGCCTCATATCCTGCAATCTTTGGATGGGTCTTTCCCATTCCTTGATGATTGCTGAGCATTTTAGGAAGCTTTCTTGAACTCAAACCAGCTTCGGATGCTCCTCTCTGATAGTCTGGTGTACCATATTTTCACTCCTCCACTTAAGGTCAAATGAAAGGCTCTACACTTCATAGCTGGCGTAGCCCCTTTCAGATTCATGTGAGTCTTGTAATTGTTCATATATTTCGTGGGGTCGCCTCTCCCATCATACTTTGGGATAGTGTGAAGTGGTTTAACATGGGAGCTAAAGCTTCAGAGAAAGGAGAATGTTCATCATCATCATCTTGGTCACAGGATCTTTGTGGCCCATCTGAATCCTCTTCTTCCCTTTGGAGAACTTGAGGAAGTAACCGGGAGGTCCTCGCCTCATTCATAGCCCGGTCTCATCTTTCACGCCTATTTCTTGGGGGTTGGGCATGAGGTTCCTCATGGTACATAGGTTGGTCCTCATTCGGATGAGGTTCCTGTTGCCTATTCTACGCATTGGGGGAGAATTGGCATGCCTATTTCTAGGCGCATGCGGTCCTATCCTGTCAAAGACACTCGTAGACCTCTGGGGCTTGTCTCCTGGTTCGTGATTTGGAGGAAAGCTAAACGGAACTTCAGGTGGTGAACTTCAGGTGGTGTTCTTGCAGCATAATAGGTCGATGAACCATCAACCTCTCTTTCCCAAGGAGCTTCCATCCCTCCATAACGATGCCCAACTTCTTGACTCTAGACCTCATTTTTCCTTAGTAAAATGCTGGAGCTCCGGTGAATACATCCTCGGGAGCGGTATACTGAGGGGCCTGGTAGCCTCTTTGCCCCTATATGTTTATCAGCATTTTTTACATGGCTAGGTTCTATTAAGTGATATTTCTCTTGTTGGCAGCCATCGTAGCCATCTCCCTAGTAAGCCTGGTTTTGACCCTATTTCCACCCCTGGAACTTCCTTTTCTGCTCATTGAAGGTCGTGAGCGGACTGCTGGAGCAGCATGAGAGGGTTCCCCTTCTTTAGGGTGTTCTTTTGTCCTTCTTGGGGCATTTTCGTCAGCTAAACTCATGTCTTAAATGCTCGATATAGAGTGTCTTTTGCCAAAATTAATAACGTAACTTGGCTTTTTCTCCTCGCGTACTCGTGGTTAAATGTAGGAAATTCCCACAGATAGTGCCAATCTGTTGACCTCAAAAAATGAAAAATGAACTCAACATATACCGGGCCCACTCTCGCCAAGTCAAGTACGGATTCGGCGCATTTCTACCGAAATGGAACCGGTAGTTTGACCGAAATGGACGCGGGAGGCACTTTTCGGCAAGAGATAAAAATGTTCAAGCTCTGATGGTATTAAAATAGTGGTATTCTCACTATCAACGAATACCCAATTCATTTCCCATCATAAATTTCACACTTTTTAATGGAATATGTGGAAGGAAAGATATGTAGTGGAAGGATAATCAGTTTGTATCGGAATCTTGACGTCTTAGCTATTACGTGTATCGAATGTATGTAAAGAGCCAAGCATATAAGATCTTAGAATAGTTTTTTTTACCAGCCCCTCTCATCATATAAAGAGAAGCTATTTATACTGGTTTTGTTGATGTGGTGATCGTTGGATCCAACCCACATGTTTACTGTTGACCTATGGTTGATTATAACCTTAATGTTTTGATTATAACAAACAAGATTAATATTGTTTCTAACATTTGATTTTGAGTGATGATAGTTCAATATTAAAATCTATCAAGTATTGCCAAAATCAACACATCATAAATCGGACTTGAAGTGAAGATCAAAGTGAAAGTTAAACATTCAAGTCAAAATCATTCGAGACGAT
>CAIGRQ010293880.1:0-10076 GCA_903798375.1 Fraxinus sp. D2006-0159
CATAACTATTACTCATTATTATTCATACATTTTATGGGATTCTCAATTATTCTTCTTATTATTCTTATTTATAAATTTGCTAAATAGATATAACCTACTGAATTATATATATAGTCATTTAGCATAGTGTATAACACTGCAATACCAAAATCTACCAATACATTAAATAATATCATAATATATTATTTGATCAGTCTAAATTAATAAAGAGAATACTTAAGATCTTTACTGTTTTTCCATTTGAGTTAATGTTAATATATTACTTTGCGAAATTAATTGTTAACTTATAACACGCCTTAACTTTTAAACCTAATATACCATTCTAGACATCATAAAAATATTCAAGAATTATACTACATGAACATAATAAATGACATAATGGTTGACATAAAAGCCACGTGGCGCCCCTCTATTGGGAGGGTGTCTGCCATTATGTCAAACCTAATGTTCATGTAGCATAACTCCATATTCAAAGCTCTAGAAAGAAAATTTTGTACTTAGCAATGTGGTGATACACCTAAAGTTGAGACTTCTATGTTCTTACCTCATCCATGTTTTCGGATAGACCCAACCCAAGTTGATCAATGCCAACTCTCTGAAAAATGTGAATCTCTAAGAATTTTGACACAGTTATACGTCACACAAAGTTTTTCAAAAAGATAATCAATTTATCTTTTCACTGAGGTCATTTTAGAAGGAAAATAGTCGAGTTCTTCTAACGCTTGCCTTTTAGACTCTGCAAGAAGTCCATATCTATTAACTAGATGTCGACACCTACAACGTTAATCCAACTGAAAAATATTATGCAACCTATCACGATGTACTTCCTTCAAACCTCAACTTGCAGCAGTATGCGAAAGATTTGACCTTATGTGCAGCACAAGTTTGGTCGTTGCTTTTATTTCCCTTTCAAGTTTCAGCATCTCGTAAGCCCAATTGCACAGGTGGGCTCCACTTCCAGCATGTAGGTCGGGTGGTAGGTATAAGAGAATGGGTTTTGCCACCTGAACACCGGAATTGACACTCGGTGTACAGCCCCCTTCACAATAGGGGACCCACATCCAATTAAAAATTCATGCCCCCCCCTATTGTGAGGGGGACAAGTACCAAATTCATTATCATTTGGACATTCTTCAAGTTTACCCCAAAACAATATCTATGTTTGCTCTAGAAATGATATGTTAAACACCATTGCTCATTCAAAATAATCTCAAACAGCAAGTAATTATATGTATGTTCGAGAAATGATTTACTAAGCATTATGCTAAGCAAAAATGACATGTTATATCAATTAATTGATGTATCACTTAATTCTTGGGACTTAATTATAAATTTATTAACTAATAAATAAAAGCTGTGCAAGAAGCACAGCTCTATTCTCTTTGGGTTTTGCCACCTGAACACCGGAATTGACACTCGGTGTACAGCCCCCTTCACAATAGGGGACCCACATCCAATTAAAAATTCATGGCCCCCCCTATTGTGAGGGGAACAAGTACCAAATTCATTATCATTTGGACATTCTTCAAGTTTACCCCAAAACAATACCTATGTTTGCTCTAGAAATGATATGTTAAAACACCATTGCTCATTCAAAATAATATTACTTTACTCTCAAATAGCAAGTAATTATATGTATGTTCGAGAAATGATTTACTAAGCATTATGCTAAGTAAAAATGACATGTTATATCAATTAATTGATGTATCACTTAATTCTTGGGACTTATTATAAATTTATTAACTAATAAATTGATGAGTCGTGTTACTGTAAGTTAACTATGCTTGATAGATAACTTTATATGCTTTGTTCTAACTCCGCTCATTATGTTGGAAAATTTAATTTTGTCGCAGTTAAATAGTAGTCTTGTTTTTAATAAATTAATTACCGATTATACTACGTTTGGATACAAACTTATTTTTGTAATGCGGTCAAAATCAAACATTGATATCGATTTTAACTCCATTCTCTAAATAAATAAATAAATAATCATTTTTACTCAACTCATTTTCAATCACATTATCCCAATTCTCCAAAAAATAAATAAATAAATCACTATTACAAAATATATTCTCTTAAAAATAAGGTTCAAACATAGACAAATAATTATTATTCATACAGTTCGCTAGACTTGCTACTATTCTTATCGCTAATCAGCTTTATAAACTATTTATAAATTAGTCAAATAGCACTAAGTGATTTTTGGTCTCATGATTGGGGGTTGTTTATATACAATTTAAATTATAAATAAATAAAAATTAGAGATCGATGAGTCATTAATATTTTTGAACTTTCACAAACTATGTCAATTAAAAGTGATTTGAGAATTTACTAGAGATATGATCCAGCCCGATTCATACATGGTACGCAGTGAATGACTTGTACACTAACAAAAGGTCATGCATTGTTTACATGAAGAGCCGTGCTCCTTATCCAAGCTCAATGATCGGGACACCAAGTAGCGCCTCCCTATAGAGGGGGGAGGGGGGCGGGGCTGTGGCAGCCCCCTCCAATAAGGAGGCGCCAGTGGCGTCTCTGTCCTTGTCCCGACCATTGAGAGTTTTCCTCACATGAAATAGATGCATATTATTTTGATTAAATACATGGAATAGAAAGTCATTTACATTTGAAAATCTAAAGTAACATATTTCAAACTAGGCATTAATTCAAAAGCGTGCAATTACTGTACTGGCAAAAACAACTCAACCCACCTAAAATATGCCCAGTTTGACCCTTGTTACTCGTTAAATTATAATTCATTTTTCTCTCACTTTTCATCAATTACACATTTTTTAATAAAATAATATTATACATAAACACAAGTTTTCTTTTAACCATACACTCTACAAAAAATTTATCATTCCTCTCATTATAACGTGGAATAATGGGAATAAATGGGTGGTTGACGATTTGTTGGCAAAAACAAAGAACAATGTTTGTATACAATGTTGACCGACATCGTACTTGACATCACCATAAGCGTCAACCATGTTGTTAGCTCCATTATCTAAAAAGTTCATTTTTACTTAAATTTGTTTTCAGTCACACATTATCATAATTCTCCCAAAAAAGAAATCACTATTCAAAATTTAATCACCCAAAAATATGTTTCAAACATAGACAAATAATTATTATTCATACAATCCGTTAGACTTACTACTATTCTTATCTCTCATCATCTTTATAAAATATTTATAAATTAGCCAAATGGCACTAAATGATGTTCGATCTCATGATCGGGAGTTGTTTATATATGATTTAAATTATAAATAAATAAAAATAAGAAATCGACAAGTTATTAATATTTTTGAACTTTCACAAAATATGTGAATTAAAAATGATTTGAGAATTTACTAGAGATATGATCCAGCCTGATTCATACATGGTATATGATACCTTATCCAAAAAAATACATGGTATACAATGAAAGACTTGTACACTAACAAAAGGTCATGCATAGTTTACATGAAATAGATGCATATTAGGAAGTCAACATTTAAATACATGGAATAGAAAGTCAACATTTACATTTGATATTTGAAAATCTAAAGTAACATATTTCAAACTAAACATTAACTCAAAGCGTAATTGTATTGTAATGGCAAAAACAACCCCACACCTAAAATATGCCCCGTTTGACCCGTTGTTTTTCGTTAAATTATAATTCATTTATCTCTTCATTCTCATTAATTATACATTTTTCAATAAAATAATATTACACATGAATTTAAAAAAAAAAAATTATTTTTTAACTATACATTCTCTAAAAAAATATTATTCCTCTCATTACAGTGGAATAATGTGCTGGCAATGTGTGGTTACATATTCATTCATTTTAAAAATATTTTCTACCTTACAGACTTGAATTTTGAAAACACTAGTGTCAGCCAATATTGCTAACCATGTTTTTGTACACATCTTTGTTCTAAAGTATATTATGCAAATTGTAGCGTGGTCGATTCCATTTGGGTTCATTCCAAATTGGACTCCAACACTGAAAAGTATAAAATAAATCATTAAGCAAAGTACAGACAAAATCAGCCGCATAAACTGCAGATTTAAAGAAAGTCCTTTTTTAAGGATCTGAGTGTACAAAAAACACACGCTGTGTGAGGGAGATGGCCGACGTGTCCTGTTGTGAAACCAAGTTTTTTCTGTATGTGTTGATTATCATAGGACTGGTGACCTTTGCTGGGCTCATGGCTGGTCTTACTCTTGGGCTCATGTCCCTTGACCTTGTCGACCTCGAGGTTCTCAGCAAATCAGGGCGCACCCAGGATCGAATTCATGCCTGTATTGTACAATTCCTCGGTTTTCACTTTTGTGTACATGTTTATTATTTATGCATCTATATGTGTGTATAGATTTTTCGCAGTTTTGATTATTTGGAAATTTGGAAGCTAAGTTTGTGAATTTGATCGTTTGGGTTTTCTGTAAAATTTCCGCTTTATTATTCACTTGGCATTTGATGTCTATAATTGTGTTTGCGGGTTGTCCTTGATGATGATTGGTGCTTATGAAGGATTCTGAGCAATATTATTGCTTGTTGGGTTCTTGGAATGTTGCCATTGAGTTACTGCATTTATATGTAAGAACTGATGAATTCGGGAGGTGACCTAATTAGTTTTAGCTTGCATCAGGGTAACTAGGATGTGTATTGTCTGCTTATGTTTTTGTGTTGATAACTAATATTTGATAGGCGTCTCTGTATGTGTGGCAGCTAAAATACTTCGAGTGGTGAAGAATCAACATCTTTTGCTATGTACACTCTTGATCGGCAATGCCTTAGCGATGGAGGTTTGCAGAACATCCTTTACTTGACAATATTTGTATCTTATGTTAATGCATGATGATCTAAACCTGTGTGGTAATGTTTATGGTTTTACTTGTAGTCTCTTCCCATATTCTTGGATGAGCTCATGCCTCCATGGGCAGCAGTCTTGTTATCAGTCACACTCATCCTCATGTTCGGGGAGGTGCTTTATCTTTAAATAAACTATACAATGTTTGGTTTGAATCTTGCTTATCTAGTTCTTTAATTGCTTGCGTCATTACATATTACAGATATTGCCTCAAGCAATCTGTACTCGGTATGGATTAACTGTTGGAGCAACTGTGGCACCCTTTGTCCAGCTTCTACTTTGGGCATTTTTCCCCATTGCTTATCCAATTAGTAAGGTACATCTGATGTTCATGTGATTTTTAATATATTCAGCACGGCAATTTTTTTTTAGCAGTTAAAAAGTTGTAGTAGTCAGTTATTTTCTCTGTTAGGACATTGACAGAAGGTTGAAAAAAACATTAAAATTATCCTATTTTAGGGTCATGTTTATAAAACTTTTTATTAATACTCAAGCTTCATTTTATCCATGCATTTCGAAGATTTCTATCTATTTATGATTTAAATTATTTACACACTTACCAAACATGCTATAATCTGGTTATAAAATATATAGAGCAATATTACACAAGTTCTAAAGCTTTTAGGATGTTTTCGTTCTAGGTTCTGGATTGGATGCTGGGTAAGGGACATGCTGCCCTTTTGCGTAGAGCTGAGCTGAAAACATTTGTGGATTTTCATGGTAATAAGGTACAAGATCGAGTCATGGGATTCTTCAATTTCTCTCCATTTTCTTAACTTACCGATTTATTTGCCGAAGTTATAATCGGCGTGCCTTCCGCAGATTGATTGTTTCTGAAGAAGATTGATCATGATTTCACTCTTCTTTCACGCGTAACATGGTGAATTTCTTATTCTGTTGATAGGCCGGGAAAGGTGGGGATTTGACGCATGATGAGACAACAATAATTGCTGGGGCACTCGAATTGACTGAGAAGACTGCTAAAGATGCCATGACCCCTATATTAAAGGCATTTTCCATTGATCTGGATGGAACTCTTAATTTGTGCGTTTATCACTTGCGGTTGAATCTAGTCACTTTGATCTATATATGTTGTTTATGTACTTATTTTTTCTGTGACCCTTGCACAGGGAAACACTGAATGCTATAATGACAATGGGCCATAGTAGAGTTCCCGTTTATTATAGAAATCCAAATAACATTATTGGAATTATACTGGTAATTTATATTCTTCCTGTGCAGAATCACAATATTGGCATTCTTGGTATCACTTGTTTTAAATTGAGCATATCTGTCTTCGAAAGTTGCCGATTTCTGTTTCGCTTACAGTTACACTTAGAAAATAATGAGTGCACTGTGCTACTACCCAATTCCAGTTTAAACCAATTATTTATATATCTATTTTGTACAGGTTAAAAATCTCTTGGCAGTTGACCCTGAACATGCAGTTCCTCTGAGGAAAATGTTAATAAGAAAAATACCCTGGTAAGGATAAACGTGAATTTCTGTCCCCATCACCTTATACAACACAACTGTGATTAACTTCGACTTCTTTGGGGCCAAAATGGTTGCTTTGAAGAATTTTATTTCCAAATATGACAGATTGATGGTAGTTTTATGATTCTGCTTGTATGTACTTGGATAAAGCATCTTCTTCCAATATTGTATTTTGGGTCATTATGGACTATACCCTCTCTTTAGGAGTGGTTGGGTTATGTTCATCCTCCCTCCCCTGCCCATAGCAGCTAATTCTTTTGCATATCTTGTACAATTTTCAGGGTTTCAGAAAACATGCCTCTTTATGATATTCTGAATGAATTTCAGAAAGGTCACAGTCACATTGCTGTTGTGTATAAGGATCTGAATGAAACAAAAGAAACGACGCAGAAAACCAAAGAAGGTGTAAACATTGAGAATAGACGTAGTTGTTACTAATGGCTTTACTGGATATTTGTTATTTTTTATAGCTCTCAGTTCTTTGATTCTTTCTTTCTTTATTTTGGGTTTCTATCTCCATGTTACTTTCTCTCTTCTTTCTCGTCTTTTCGTTGTATAGTATTTATTGATGTGATTAAGTTATTTAAGTTGCTTACATATCTTGTTCGTACTGAACTTTCCACTGCACTGATCTGTGCTTGAGTATCTTATATGACATTTAAGTTTTGTTTTCCTTCATTTTTTCTCCCATACCTCAGTTCTACATCATTTATGTTATATGTGAGCCTCCTTTATTTATTTCAATTTACCTGTCTTCCCTTGCTTGGTCTGATTTCTTAATACCTACATAAATACATAAAACTTCTGCTTTGTGATTAATGGAAGATGATAAGGTGGGTCCTATTTGCAGACATTGACAACCTAGCGAAAAAATCCATCTCACATGATGCGGACACAACCTTAAGTAAGGCTGTTGCATATCAAGTGACAAAGAAAAGTCCTCCATCTACTCCTGCTTTCAAAAAGAAACATAGGGGTTGCTCATTTTGCATTTTAGATTTAGAGAATTCTCCAATTCCTGAGTACCCACCCAATCAAGAAGTTGTTGGTGTAATTACCATGGAGGATGTCATTGAGGAGCTTCTTCAGGTACTCAAATTTGGGCTCGACCAATTGATATTAAGCTGTTCCTTCCCCTCGCCCCCCCTTTTTTGTTCTTAGTGCAATTGATAGATAATCACACGGTTTTTTTAATGTACTGGCTGTCACCATCTCTGAGGCCAATACAAAGATGGTCCTGCTTCATTTTTTAAAAATTGCAAACTATTAGTTTCCAAGTGTAGGTAGTTCTATTTCTAGTCCCTTTAACTGTTAAAGCTTCTGTGCAGTTTCTGATCAATTACCCTTAGTTATTTCATTATTTTCCTTTGTTGCTTACTTTTTCTGTTCTCGCATATTATTAATTTTCAGGAGGAGATACTCGATGAAACGGATGAATATGTCAACATACATAACAGGTAAAAATAATCCTTCTTTCTTTTGAAACTTTAAATTTCCATCAATGTACAAATCCCTACAAAGTGCAGTGGGCATCAATAGTTATTTTTTTTTTCAACACAACTTGAAAAAATTCTCTGCTTTCTGCAAAATGTTAAACTTTCAGATTCTCTTTTATCTATAAGAAGTTAACTGACGAAGGTGGAATTGACATCCTATACATAGATTTACAACCAATAAAATCAGAAAAGTATAAATGAATGTTTCTATTGTGCAGGATAAAGATAAACATGAATGCTGCTCAAGAAAAAGCTCTCGAGTCCAACTCCATACAATTGTCTTCTATACAGCCTGCCTCAGTAGATTCAGGTCCTCCCCTTGATCAGTCAGTTACCATGACTACTGGACAATAGCCACATACAGTTTCCAAAGGGAGCTTGTAAAGAGACTTCATAGTATTATTCGGTCAGAAGTACACTTGGAACGGTAAAAAAGAGAAAATTTAGGTTTAGTTAATTTATATGCAACTGCTGTTATTCAATAAGTGTATATTTTGTTCCAGAATTTATAATATTTTGGAGAAACAAATATTGTGAACTATATGAAATGTAGCAGAGAGTGTCACTTGTTGACGTCAATTTCCATCAACAAAACAGAGTCGTAAATTACTCTGTGGACGCGAAATAGCACATTGAAAAAGGGATATTATACCTTGAAAGTAAACTTTTAATTTTGAGAAAATTGCGGTTCTTGGAGATTTCACTTCTTTTTCGGGGGTTATCACGCTTCACTATTTCTCAATCTGAATAAAGTTGACAGCAACTGTAAAATTGGGCTTGTGTTTTTGTATTTGCTGTAAGTGTCATGGTTTAGATCCAATTCACTTTGGACATAAATATTTTTAATGTATATATTATTGAAGCATATTTATGGCACGATTTATTATTTAATTAAATTAATATTCTAATTAATTAAATAATATAGTCTGTAAATTCAAGTTTTTGTGATTTGTTAATTACAAGAAATTGTGATTGTGAGACACAAATTATATATGCCTGAATCTTAAATCGTCCGTGGTCCTATGTAATAACGAGATACGGATATCGTTATTATGGATAGACCATCACGTGTGGCATTTCTTACTTATGAAGTAAGTAGTTGATCTCACAAGTTAAAGTGTGATAACACTTGAATGATCACGTGAATATTTTGTTATAGAACAAAATATTGGAGACCCGCTGAGAAATTCCACGTGAAAAATTATCTTAGTGTCAATGGTTAATCTTTAACGTTCGACTTTGGACATAAATACTTTTAATGTATATATTATTGAAACATATTTATGGCACGATCTATTATTTAATTAAATTAATATTCTAATTAATTAAATAATAGAGTCTGTAGATTCAAGTTTTTGTGATTTGTTAATTACAAGAAATTGTTATTGTGAGACACAAATTATATATGACTGAATCTTAAATCGTCTGTGGTCCTATGTAATAACGAGATACGGATATCGTTATTATGGATAGACCATCACGTGTGGCATTTCTTACTTATGAAGTAAGTAGTTGATCTCACAAGTTAAAGTGTGATGACACTTGAATGATCACGTGAATATTTTGTTATAGAACAAAATATTGGAGACTCGCTGAGAAACTCCACATGAAAAATTATCTTAGTGTCAATGGTTAATCTTTAACGTTCGGTAGTGGAATTGATCATTTGACTTGAGGTCATTATAGTGTCTTATATGAGGACAGCCATACTTTGCTGATGTTGGATGTTACTCTGTCAGGGGTCGCTAATACGGCATCGTTCGGGTATGTCAAGAATCATATGAAGATTGTGAATGATTAATAGATGATTCGTCACTCTTAGATAGTAATAGATTATAATCTACATTTCATCCGGTTAAGTTGATAATGAAATCCTTGGCCAAGGTGAACTCATAAGCCGAAAATGAGTTTTCGACTTACATTAACTTAATAGTAGGATAAAANGTTGATAATGAAATCCTTGGCCAAGGTGAACTCATAAGCCGAAAATGAGTTTTCGACTTACATTAACTTAATAGTAGGATAAAATATATGATAGATAATTGAGATTGACACACATCCATGTCTCGTAATTGATCGGATCATATTAACGAAAGGGTTGTAATTTCAAGGTAAACGAACAAGTTTGGTTTGTCATACCATGTGACATTTTCCGTCACGTGTATTACACTGACACATTGTTAGATGTCAATCTGAAACGACGAATGTGAATTAGTGATAA
>CAIGRQ010293894.1:0-15270 GCA_903798375.1 Fraxinus sp. D2006-0159
ATGGGGGTTGAGGGTGAGTATAAAAGGAAAATTAACGATTATGATTTTACGTTTAATAATTTAAGATAGAATACTGGATGGGAAAAAAATTTTGATTAATTTAAGATAAAAACTGAAAAAAAATGAAATTGAGAGAAGTTAGTGTGAGTATAGGGGTTGAGGTGGGTTGAAAAGAAAAATTAACGATTATGATTTTACGTTTAATAATTTAAGATAATTTGTATATTTAAACTTAATCGATAATATATTTATTATTATCACGTTTTAAGTTTTTTCAAAAAATATTTAAATCGATTTAAATGGATATTCATATCGTGAAATATCGAATCGAACGTTGTAGGAAAAATAAATTTCGAAAAAAGGATATTGGAATGAGCTTGAGATTGAAAAGAAACATAAACAATCACGACTTTACGTTTCACAATTAATGTAAAATTATTTTTGATATTTAAAATTTATCGACCATATATTTATTATAGCCACATCAATATTCACAACAAAATTTAAATCGCTTAAAACGCATATTTATAACATAAAATACTGAATCAAATCTTAAAAAAAAAAAGGCTCGGCGGCTTAGCCGAGCCGAAAAGTCATTCGGCTCGACTCATGGCTTGTGAACAGTAAAAACAACTCCCTCTTTTAATATAGTTATTATATATAATATAATATAATATAATTAAAGTTATTGTTATAGATATCAGAAATTGTTGAACTATTAATTAACTTCAATTTAATTGAGTGACTAAATTATTTTTAGTTTAATTTTTAATCACCTATCATATCAAAAAAAAAATTTAATCACCTATGTCGTTCAAACTGGCCCAATTCAGATTCAATAGGTCAAAGGCCAACAGTAGACAAAGCAAAAGAGTCCACACTGTTGACCTTTGGATGAAACCATATTTATAAAAAATTGTCAGCAAGTTCGTCCAATTTAAAGGCAATTCGACTGCAGAATGATTCGATCATAATAAATGGGCCAGACCAAGATCTATTTTACTGATTTTCTAGTCGATCCAGTCCAATCCAAATTTAATAACAATTGTTAAAACTCTCCTTTTCATATTTTTTGAGTAATGAAATTCATTTTCCTTTTTGACTTTTCAGAAATTAAATACACATAACTTTAATACGAAAGGTACGTATTGGTAAAGTACATGGCACTTTTGCACTTTCTCTCTTATTGCTTTCCTTTTGGATCAGGCAAGCAGTCTCAAGAATTTCATAACTAGCAAAGCTTCTTCATAAAGTACATGTGATCATTTAGAAAAAAAATTCATGCTTTTGCTTTTTATCTCGACCCGAACCATCTCATGAAGAGTCACATAAAGTTTAAATGTATCATTCTCTTGTACTAGTATTCTTTTTCACGGTTCATATTTTATTATTACATTTCCAGTATAGTTTGCGGGCTACTGTATATGGAGCGGGATTTACTCAGTGGGCACTCATAGTGGTCGGGCCTCCACCCCTTCGGTGTGGTCGAGGCTCTGCTGATAAGTAGCGACTGCAAGTTCCTACGTTATCAATTTTTTTTTAATTTTAATATATATTAAAGTCAACAATTAATTTTAACAACATATTTCATGAGATTCATAATTTTTTAACCAGATATTTCATCAATTTTTTTTTTTTATCTAATTTTAGTCATCACCAATATTTTTGAAGAAGAGTAATTAATATTTTTGTTTAAAACATCGATCTGTGAAATAACTGTATTGATTAGATTATGTAGGTGACAATAAAAGCAAGTGTGTTCACAAGTCACCTGTGGATTGGAAAACAACATTGCCTCCTCCACACTTAAATATTCATTTATTAGTGGTATAGCTAATATAAATTAATCATAAAAAGCCAAATATCAAATATATCATTTCTAGAATCTAATTGTTAAATCATCATAGTTATTTTAGATTGTTTGTAAATTTAATAGAAATCACATTATAGATGAACCGAGGAATACGCCTCACAAGCCTTGCCCTCATATGGCAAAGTGAATACAACACTCGAAAAAATCGAATAGTTATTTTACTTCTTGCTTTTATTTGAGCATTCAAATTAGTGAGTTTAGTAAGTGAAAGTCATAGATAGGATTTGTTGATTCCTATAATTAATAAATTGGCTTCGTCTGTAGAAAACGTGAAAAAAGTAAAATCCAATAATGTTTGGTAATTAAAATCCAATGCCTATTTGTTTGAGTAAGCATTTTGATTTCTAACTGAAATTATTTGTTTTCTATAGCAAAATGGAGGATGTAGATACTTCTCATGGTTTGACCCACCTACTTGTCTTAGATTAATGGGTATCATACCAAGATTTAGGAGTGCACATGAATAATAGGTCTTGAAACTACAAAGTAAAATAATGCTTTTGCTTTTGGATTTAAAAGTTGGGTTCTTCATTTATTTTAGAGATGCCAAACAAGCAATGACTCGTAAAAAATCAATTAGTGGACGGCTTGACCTCGTACTAGTACGAACCCGATCACGAGCCGAGAGGACTGGCCGACTCGTCGAGCGAGCTGAATTCGCTTGGCTCGCCCACGAGCCATGTGGTGGGAAGCCATGGGCCCCGCCACTACAGTGACCAAAACGGTCATTTCAAAAAAAAAAAGTGAGTGTTATGGTCACTGTATAAGTTCAGTGACCGTTTGTTGAACTTACAAAAGTGGCCGTTTTGGCCACTTTTTATTTTCCTTCCCTTTTTTTTTTACTCTATAAATAATCCAATCAATTTCAAACTTTTTTTCACACACCAAAAACAATTCTTACTCTCTTCCATATTTTACAATCTACTACATTCTGACTTCAATTTCAATTATTCAATATTAATTATCACACTACAAATTTACAATTACAATCTTATACTTTCTTTCCAAACCCTTTATTTCCTTACTATACATATTTTATACATTTAATCACAATTCACAAATGAATCTACAATTATTTGTTGAGGACTTGTTCGATATCGGAGGGGAATCACCTATGATGCCTCAAAATCAATTTCACAAAGAATTCGTCGGTCTCAACGAAGTACTCATTCCAAAAAAATATTCCAGATTTGGATACTCACAAAAATAGTAATCCAATTGATTTGGATGAGATTGATGTTCCCGAAATGGAATAGGAGGATTTAGATAATCCCGATGCAAGAGGGAAGCGAAAGAGAGAAAAAAAACATGGAAAATGTTGAGATTACTTTAAATTGATTCCAACGCACCTATGGCTCGTTTTGAAACAATTAGATTGATTATCGTCATGGCAGCACAAAATCGATGAAAGATACACCAATTGGATGTAAAATCATCTTTTTGAATGATTTTCAACAAGAGGATGTTTAAATATTATAACCTCCCGATTATGTTGAGAAAGAGCACGAAGACAAAAGTGTTGAGATTGAAGAGAGCTTTGTATGACCACAAAACAAGCAAACATTAGGGGGTATTGCGTCAATTATACTATTTTACATATATTAAATTTCTTTTAATTATAGGCTATGCTTTTTAATAACACCGCTCAAAGGAGGTCATTAAAATCTCTGTTTATTTTTCATTAAAATGCTAATTTTAAAGCATAAAGTATGGAATAAAATTACCTTAACAGACATTTTAACTGATTATTTCCGTAGGTATTCTTTCTTTTGCCCTTTCAAAACCAATTTTCTTAAATATAATATAGAAACACCAAATCAAGTTTTAGGGCCTGTTTGATTCTCATTATTGTAAAATGAGAATGAAAAATATAATCGTTATTGGACCCCACACAAGATATAGAAATTCAAAATTGATGACTTGATGTGATGGATAACGATCATATTTTTCAGTTTTATGGATGAAAAATGAGAAACGGATCTTTTGACACGAAAAATAAAATTTTTTGATGGACTTTGTTGGCATATTGGTTGCTTACCTCTGTTCTTTCTCCAAATGTCACAACACAGTGGACTCTCTCTCACACACACACACTTGGCTGCCCACCCTCATAAAATAACATTGAATAGAGATTATTAATACAAGTAATAGATGATTGATCTAAATGATTTTATTTTTGTGATGAATTATTATCATAAAATTTACCTCCCCTTGTTTGGGATTATTAAAACCTTTGTTTGACAATCATTATTATAAAACTCTTTATTTTATATATTTATTTTCAATCATATATTTACTTAATAAAATATTTTGCACGTAAACTCAAATATTTATTTTTATCAAATAATGGTCATAAAAAGCGCAAAATACTTTTTGGAAAAAATGCGTTTTGAAATAGTGATTTTTTGGAGATTGCGCAGTTAAGAAATATAAAAAAAATTTAAACTTACATATAATATTATTTTATAGAAATAAAATAATTCTTTTTAAAAACAAAATGTATTTTTTTGAAAAATAGAGTCCATAGGCTATAACTTATTTATCAGGTATCAACTTATCACTTATCAATTATATATTGTAATTTTAAGAAAGTCAAACTTAAAATTAGCATTAAAAGAAGTCACACTTGCGCACTCTTTCTGAAAATTTCACTCTCTCTCTTACTTCTCTTCTCACAAGTCTCTCTCTCTATGCGAATTGCAAAGTGCACATTTGAAAGTGGATATGCATAAATGTACGCCCGATTGTACTTGTAATTCTCAAACTCAGATCTGTTCTCTCGTATTTTCTTCTCCCTTTTGCCCTTTATTGTAACACAAAGTATTGGATTTGAATTTTTCAACTTCTCTACGAAGATCATGATCTGAAATTTGTTCTATTACATACTGCGCATTGATCTGAAACTTGATAAACACTTTTTTTGATTTCCTTATACGAAAATAGTGAACTGATTCTCTCCAGGGTTCTGCATTGATCAATTTTATCCTGGGTTCTTCATATATCAGTGCACGCTCTCTACTTGCTAACCTGTGAAAAAAGAATTTTGGTAAGTTCTTGTAGTAGAATTTTGGTTCTGTTTATTTTTCTTGGATTTTCTTCCTTGCAATCTTGAATTTGTTTGTCTTCTATTATGTTCTCTGTACGGAAATAGAATGATCAATACTTTTGTGATTGTCTTGTTTCAGTTTTCGAATAGGACGTTGACCTTTTCTGAAAATTCTGAAGTATTCGCTGGGTCGTAGTGCGTATCTGTCTCTGTCTTGGCTTCCTAGGGTTTTGTTTCTTTAGTAGTCGGAAGTCGTCTTTGTTTCTTTCTGAATTAACCAATTGTCCTACATCAGTCAAATTTTCTTTTTAAAGATTTTTTTTTTTTTTTATCATAATTGGTTATTTTTTCTTCTCAAACTTTTTCCCTCATTGTATTTTGTTATGTTACTTTTCTGCATCCATGACTTTTTCAATTATTTTGCCATTGAGTTTTCTGCTTTAAAATTTCTATGGGTGTGGCTCTCTGCATCAGTTTTTGTCTTTTTGAAATATCCCCAGCCCCCCTGTTTAAATGTTTCTTTTCTTGAAATAGGGCCTTTATTAACTGTTTTTAACAGTAATATGCTTCTGTTTCGAATTATTAACTGTTTCTTTTTGTTTCTAGTACATCTTGTTATTGGAATGTTTTGATCTTGATTAACTGGCTAGTAGTATTAAATATGATTCTTGATTCTTGATTTATTTTTTTTCTTTCTTGCTTTTACAGAGTTATTGGATTTGGAGTATTACATTCAAAGATTTACTGTAGATTGGTCCGCATTGACCTCAAAAATTCTCTTCTGCATTGCATAAGAAGGAAATGAGGGATGTTTTCTTGGTTGGGAAGAACAGCATCTTCATGTTTGCGACCTTTGAGCCGATATGCCCGTATGAACAAGGATGACGATGATTCTTTGAGAGGTGAGGACGATGCACGTCTCTGGTGCAAAGACCTTGAGAAGCATTCTCATGGGGAGTTCTCATTCGCAGTGGTCCAGGCAAATGAACTTCTTGAGGATCAGAGCCAGGTTGAGACTGGTCAGCATGCCACCTTTGTTGGTGTTTACGATGGCCATGGGGGCCCTGAGGCATCTAGATTCATCTGTGACCACCTCTTTAATAACCTGATCAGTGAATCTTCTTTCCTTGCCCTTTTCTTCCTTTTTATGTAGTTGTTATGTAAATATTTATTTCTATCCTCCCAGAGAGAGTTTCTGACTATGTTTAATTTGAATTAAATGACAAAAAGCAATACATATTAATTGCATGTTTAGCCCCTGTTTGGTACACATTAAAAATTTTNCTTCTTTCCTTGCCCTTTTCTTCCTTTTTATGTAGTTGTTATGTAAATATTTATTTCTATCCTCCCAGAGAGAGTTTCTGACTATGTTTAATTTGAATTAAATGACAAAAAGCAATACATATTAATTGCATGTTTAATTCAGGGTAAATCCCCATAACTGGGTGGTATCCCGTGACTTGTCCTGAATTGTTTTGCAGGCTGGGTTTGTAATGTGAGGATTTATTATTATTTTTTTTTTCAATTTAAAAAATCCTTAAATTAGAACTTGATATCCATTTGTTTTGCAATGATATTAGGTATCTCGTAATTGTAGGGATCTTAATTTTTGAATATAGGAAAAAGAAATAAAATCCAACTTTATATGAACTTTATGGTGTTCGTGATGTAGTTTTGTAAAATGATATGCAAATATTATGTTGATTATGGTGAATGTCTTTGCTGCACTTATCTTGTTGTGTGGTATGTNAATGATATTAGGTATCTCGTAATTGTAGGGATCTTAATTTTTGAATATAGGAAAAAGAAATAAAATCCAACTTTATATGAACTTTATGGTGTTCGTGATGTAGTTTTGTAAAATGATATGCAAATATTATGTTGATTATGGTGAATGTCTTTGCTGCACTTATCTTGTTGTGTGGTATGTTTTAGTGCTTTTTATTCTTTTGCTCTGCAGGCCAGTTTGATTGTTTCTTTATCGACTGAGTGAGCTCAAACAAGTGGCATCATGGTTCTTTTCTTTATTGTTACTTTTATTTTCAAATTTTTGGACATCAGGCATTGACAGATTCAATTCTTTCCAGTAGTTGTCATGTTAGTTGTTAAGTCTATGGAGGTCTGATTGTTAGTGATTTCACTTCATATGCATGTCATTATGTAGATAAATTTGTCATTTGGTACTGTTCTAAATTTAAATAGCTTACACTTTTACGTGCTGCATTGGAGTTCTGTAAATAAACTAATGAAAGGTTCATAAATCAAAATTTCACTCATTTTGATTTATAACAAGAACATCTGGCCACTATATATGGTTATCATTGAGTTCCTTGATGTCTGTACTATCAATTTGATATTTCTCAATCTTCAGCTTATTGCCTTTTTTCTCTTTGTCTGTTTATTGTCTTTAAGTAAACAATCGCTGGATTAATTAATTTATTTATTTTTTTTCATATCAGTTTGGACTTTTTAGTAAGAGCTATCCTACTCTTCATCATTTTTTTGTTTATTGATGTTATATACTGATTTCATTTTTCCGAAGCCAGTCTATGAGTTTGGCTGATGTATGACATGGCACAATTTGTTTTTTCCTTAGGACTTGCTCGTGAAAATGGAACTATATCTGAGGATATTCTGAGGAACGCCTTTTCCGAAACTGAAGATGGATTTCTAACTCTTGTCAGAAAAGCATATGAAATTAAGCCATTAATTGCAGCTATTGGGTCCTGTTGTCTAGTTGGAGTAATCTGGAAAGGTACACTATTTGTTGCAAATCTGGGCGATTCTCGGGCTGTACTGGGTTCTGTAAACAGATTAAATAAAATTGTAGCTGAGCAGCTGACCAATGATCACAATGCCAGTTTTGAGGAGGTTAGAAAGGAGCTCAGGTCTTTGCATCCAGAAGATTCGCATATCGTAGTTATGAAGCAGGGGGTCTGGCGCATCAAAGGCATTATACAGGTTTACTACCAGTTAACCTTGAAAAGCTTTCAGTGCATTTTTGGCAAATACAATTGGGCAGGACTAGACAGTATAAAAAGCAAGATATTAGCGTATTTTTGTTCCTTCCTACTGTCTAGTACTAACTACTCGTCCCCACTGAACATGCAATCAGTTTTCTACTTTCATGCATATGACAACTTCCATTTTCTTTATCAATTCAATTATTCACTCTAGAAGTTAGTCGTGAAGTATTATGTTTTCTGTAGGTCCATTTGGAAATGGGTCTCTAAGCCCAATAAGTGTGCTTTTTGTGCACCAAGTACAACTGTCAAAACAGTCATACGTTCTGTGAGACAAAAAATCTTCCTGGAACTTAATGATGACATAATTTTATGTTTCGTGAATTATATTAACTCAATTAAACTAAAGGCGTTGTAAAACTTATGTTCATGTTATGCATACACTGATATTTGGATCTACAAGTTCTGATGAAAATGTATGTCTAATCAGTAGAATTCAGATTATAACCTCAAGCTGCTACATCTGACCCTTTATTAATTAATTCTAATTCTGGATTTGATTGATAGTCCAACTTAATAGTCCATTCATCATACTGTGAATTTCAACCTTAGAGAAGTACAAGTGTCAATGGGATGCGCTGTTCTTATTTAATGCTGCAGCCTGTCTTTACTTTTTTACTTTTATGTGCTGCATGCCGTAGTGTTTTTAATGGAGATGATTATCTTTGAGATAGGCTTGAATTCTGGTCACCCACACTCCCAAATGTTACAACTCTTCTGTTTTCTTTATGATTATTGCAAGATTAAGCCCATGTTTATTTCAGGTATCGAGATCCATAGGAGACGCCTACCTGAAAAGGCCAGAGTTTTCTCTTGATCCATCTTTTCCGCGATTTCACCTTAATGAACCTCTTCATCGACCAGTGTTGAGATCTGATCCATCTATATGCACAAGAGTTTTACAACCAAATGACAAGTTTCTTATTTTTGCATCTGATGGTCTTTGGGAATACTTGACAAATGAGGATGCTGTTGAGATAGTTCATAATAATCCAAGAGTGGTGTGTAGGATTTTCTTATCTTCTAGTTTACGTATTATTTGTCCATATACACTTTCGTCAACATATTATTTCGTGATTTTCTTCATATTTTTCCTCGAATATCAGGGCATAGCCAGAAGGCTTTTAATATCAGCTATAAACCAGGCCTGTAAGAAAAGATGTGTGACGTATAATGAGCTCAAGAAGTTTGATAAGGGGGAGAGGAGACATGTTCATGATGATATTACTGTTGTTGTCATCTTCATAGACCATGAAATGTTCGAAAATAAGGCATCTGTACCTGAACTATCAGTAAGAGGATTTGTGGATACCGTTGGGCCATCAAATTTTAATTTTCCTCAAGTGAATCAAAGTGTCCTATCTGAAGGTTGCTCGTAATCTTGAATATCTCCAAGGCCAGCTGCAACAAGTTTCGAAAATTGTACCGTTGTCAAACCGAAAGTTTTGGAACTCTCTTAGTGTGTTCGAGCATACTTTTTCACATCTTTCTTTCTCTTCTATGCTATTTTGAATCTGCCCGTTTAGGCTCATCTGAGACGCCCCAACTTGTACACAGCCAAGTAGTTTGATTTTTATTCTTTTCCTTTCAGTTTAATAAATTCGTTGGGATCGACAAATTTGAATACTGAAATCTTGCATAGATTCTCAAGACATACAATTCTTGCTGTTTTTACAGGATCTGTGTTTTTGGCTTGTCTAGTAATGTTTTAGGACTTGCTCTGTTTACAGTAGTTATTTACCATCTCTAGAAGGAACCTAACTTTTTCAATAAACAATAATCATATGGATAATCAATAATGTGACTGTTATGGTAGGCTGGTAATAAATGATTTAACCATGTCTTCTGAAGAAGCTACAATGAGAGTTTGTTTTCTCATAGAAAATATATTATTTTTTTCCCGCAGATGTAGGTGAAGAACCTAACGCTATGTATTTCTACATGTATTTGATTGAAATGCTACCATTATTAGGGGTCGAATATTGTGAGAATATCAAAGTTTTCTTGGACGTCAAAATTAAATAGGCCACCAAAACTTTCAGCAAGGCAGAATATAAGTAAATGGTACTTTAGTGAATAAAAAGATTCTCATTAAATGACAGTGATAAGCAGACAGTTAATCAAACAAATATTCAAGTACACTGAAAAGGAAGAAGTCAGACGATCTCTTAATCCAACACTCAATTTATAGTAACATTTAAAATACTCAACTATACTATAATTTGATATCAATGGAAAAACAAATATTGGGTACCATGATACTATTTTGTTGCAACAGTTCAAATCTTGAATGCTATAGACCCATACGAAAAAAATAAATTGTGAAAATACAAATGAGAAGCAGCAATTTCAGCAATCATAATGAAAAGCTTTTTTCCAAAATAGAAAGTTATAAATTCCTCAACGACCACTTTTCTTCATAGGTAGTTTTAGAAGCACTTTCTGTGGACAATCGAAGGTCCAGACTCATCGTACTCTGCTTTTGCTATCCACATCTGCATTCACAGAAACAAGAAAGATCTCTCATCAGAAATTCTTGGAGTTACTTAACAGATGTTCAATCTATTTATAATCGGATGACTAAAACGTCAGCCCTCGGAGTCATAGGCCTCAGCTTTCCAACAATCAAGCGAAACACAATGGATTCACAAGGTTGACCTTTAATAATTGTGATGAAAGGTAACCAACCAAATAGATGCAATAGCCGAATTTTTATTCAGTTAGACCTTGAGATTAGAAAACGCTGTAATGCGAGAAGTTAAATAAAACAGTATAGAAGGTGTTAAAGAAAATCCCAATCATACCTGTTGGAATGTGCTAAGAGAGGCTAAAATGGAACCTCCAATCCAGACACTGTACTTCCTCTCAGGTGGAGCAACTACCTTAATCTTCATGCTGCTTGGAGCTAATGCTGTAATCTCCTTGCTCATCCTATCAGCAATTCCTCCAAACATTGTCGAACCACCACTGAGGACAATGTTTCCATATAGATCCTTCCTAATATCTACATCGCACTTCATGATAGAGTTATAAGTCGTTTCATGTATTCCAGCAGATTCCATACCAATCATTGATGGCTGGAAAAGTACTTCAGGGCAGCGAAATCGCTCTGCACCAATAGTGATCACCTGTCCATCAGGCAGTTCATAGTTCTTCTCCACAGATGAGCTGGTTTTTGCAGTTTCTAGCTCTTGTTCATAGTCAAGAGCAATGTAAGCTAGTTTCTCTTTTATATCTCTTACAATTTCACGCTCAGCAGATGTTGTGAAAGAATAACCTCGCTCAGTCAGTATCTTCATGAGGGCATCAGTGAGATCACGCCCGGCTAGATCAAGACGCAAGATTGCATGGGGGAGTGCATAACCTTCATAGATGGGAACTGTATGGCTGACACCATCACCAGAGTCCAGAACAATTCCTGGCATCAAGACAAACAAGTCATATTTTTTGCCAATAATGATATAATTTGACATATTAGAGAAGCCATTTTTTGCTGAAGTTTAATGACAGATGGTAAAACATATTTTTGTTATATCAATAATAAGTTTGGGCTTCGAAGGCTTCAAACCGAAGGCATTTTCTAGTATACAAAACACATTCAAGATCATTTAAGCTACAAGCACTCCAGAATATAGCCTAGGTCTCCATTTTGGAATATAGACTGCAGATGTCAACACCTATCATGTTTATGTCTTCTTCCTTTTTTCAGTTAACAGGAAAACATAATATGGTTTGTCAAGAGGAATTAGTATTCGGCATTCTTCTGTATACCAAAAAGTGAATATTAATTTCAGCATATATTTCCGAAAATGTCATTCTCTTGAGAGGGGTTTATTTCTTAAGATTTAGTTTTAATAGTTTTTATTATGCAACTGGCACACGACTTTTATCATTGTACAGTGTTAGTGGCCGTGCGTGCTTAGTAGGAGAGCCAAAAATATGATTAGATCTTTAATGTGCATCGATCAAATGAACAAATCAACATAGTTATCCTTGAGAAAAAGATGAAAGCACTGGCACGCCAAGCATCAATGTATGGTGAATTAAGAGGTACTAGCATTTTTCTTACCAGTTGTACGACCACTAGCGTAAAGCGAAAGAACGGCTTGAATGGCAACATACATAGCTGGAGTGTTGAAAGTCTCAAACATGATTTGAGTCATCTTTTCACGATTTGCCTTGGGGTTAAGAGGGGCTTCTGTCAAGAGAATAGGATGCTCTTCTGGAGCCACACGAAGTTCATTGTAGAAGGTATGATGCCAAATTTTCTCCATGTCATCCCAATTGCTGACAATTCCGTGCTCAATTGGATATTTTAGAGTCAAAATACCTCTCTTGGATTGAGCCTCATCACCGACGTAGGCATCTTTTTGGCCCATGCCAACCATGACACCAGTGTGACGTGGGCGGCCCACAATACTAGGGAAGACTGCCCTTGGAGCATCATCTCCAGCAAATCCAGCCTGACAATTATGAGATCTCATCATAAACTACTAGCTTCTAAAGTAAACTCTTAATTCACAAAGGCCAAGCAGTTGAAAAATCATCATTGGAAGTATTGGAATAATAAAAGTGTACAAGTTATTGGATGTTAGGTGGATACCTTGACCATTCCTGTTCCATTATCACATACAAGAGGCTGAATATCCTCGGCTTCTGCCATCTCTTAATATGATCTGGAAAATAGAATGACTTTCAGCTAATATGAGGAGATTTGATATTTTATTACTATGGACGTAAAAATTTGCAATTGATGTGATGCCAAAAAAATAAGATCAAAGCCACATGAACTTCATCTAGATTGACAGAAAATAATGTGATGGCACTGTTTTCATTTATTATTTGAAACACAAAATGCAATTTGACATCAAATAAACATGATATCCAGAGTTAACAGTGCAAGATTCATCCAGAAAAGTAGGTGTAAAAAGGTGCGCCAACTGATGCATAATAAATTCCATAGATAGCAATTCAAATAAGCATTCAGCTCTCTACGGAGAAAGGACATATGAGCAGATCAACAGATCAAACAATTGGCAATCAGGACGAAATCATATTTCAGTTGTTAAATATCGTTTCCATTAATGATAAACTTGTAGGCCTTCATTTGCCAAAATTTCAATGCCACCAAAGAATTCAGTCAGTTCATGTATATCTCAATTCTAGATTTATTATTTCGATGAAAAATTCCAAATTATAATAAATTCAAAAGAGATAAATCATTAAACTTTCACAATGAAACGTGTATGGACTCCAATCCATTATGCAGTATCCACCATATCACACGTTATGTTTTTGATAAATTTTGGTACTTTGATCATAAATCAGAATACCCACATGCAGTTCCAAGGATCTAGATTCATTAAGAGCATAAAAATAAAAAATAAATAAAATCGAAGGTTGAAGACAGAGATTACTCTGAAGCCTTTCTGAAAATGGGTTCATTTGCCAAGATTTCAATGCCACCAACAATATCAGAATTCAATCAATTCATGGACATCTAAATTCTAGATTTTACTATTTCGATGAAAAATTCCAAATTCTAAAAAATTCAAAAGAGATCCCAGATAATGCATCTGCATAAATCATTAAACTTTCACAATGAAACATAAATGGCCTCCAATCCATTATGCAATACCCACCAAATCACGCGTTGTGTTTTTGATAAATTACCGTACTTTGATCATAATTCAGAATACTCACATGCAGTTCGAAGGATCTCGATACCTTAAGACTGCATAACAAAACAAATGGAAGTTTGAAGACAGAAGATTACCTCTGAGACCTTTATGAAAATGGGTTTCCCTTGTGGATTTGTGTAGGAAGAATGAGGTGCTGGTCCTCTCTTGTTTAAAAACGGGGAAATGAAACTCTGGCTTAAACGAACCTAAAATTCAGGTTTTGAAGACCTTGTTTGTTGGTGTGAGGTCCCATGACAGCGAGCATCGATGGTGGATATAAGACCTGGAACGCTTTTGCTGAAATGTCCTTTTTGCCCTTTCAGGGTCAATTTTGGAATTTTTAGTGTTGATATTAGTCCCTGTTTGTTTACCATTATTTTAAAACTCATTTTTTTTTTTTTTAAAACTTATTTTCAATCATATTCTCATAATAGAACATTTTGCGTATAACTCAAGATTTTTCCTACTTTCTAATCACACATTTTTTTTAAAAAAAAAATCATTATTTCAAACTCATTTTCTTTGAATAATGGTATACAGAAAAATCGGGGCTTAATTTAATTTTATCTAATTATTTTAATTTGATTTAGTGATCGTGCCCAAATGCATAGGTCGTTGCATCAATAGGGATGAAACAAATTCATGCAAGAAAAACATAGATGTAGTCAATCAGAATTATTTATTTTATTTTATTTTGAAAAAAAAGGTTAAAAGATAAGTATAATTAAAATATGATACATTTTGCCCCCCCGTTTGACACCTATTAATTTCTTATTCTTAATTTTAATCACGCATTCTCCAAATAAAATAATATTACACACAAATCAAAAAAAATTCATCATTTTTTCATTACATATTCTCACATCAATCACTGTTTCAAAATTTTTATTATCTTTAAAATGGGTTGCAAAAAAGAATAAAAATGATGGTGTAAATATAATTATTTTAGGAATAAGCCATTTGTACCCTTTGGGGTACCCTTTTGTTTACTCGGGCCCACCTCCTCTCTCACATGGGGGTCGGGTCCCACACACATAAACAAACATGTACCCCAAAGGGTACATGTAGCAAGACCCATTATTTTATACAATATAAATGGGTAAAAGGACCAAAGGGGACAGTTGTCAAAAAATTATCTTTGTGGATATATTAGTCCTATCCATGTCCCAGCGAAAATGATGTATTTATTTCTTTTTCAGAACCCTTTTCTCGAGATTAGTGGTTGACACGTGGGAATGACAAATTATGGTACAAGACCAACTCAGCATTACCGTCCGAGTATCATGTGTGGGCTTGCCCATTTCTTAAACATAAAAGCATCTTCAATAATGTTTAGGGGAGTTCAAAAGTTTCGAATCGAACGGTTCTTTACAAGTTAAATACCCGAACGAATACCTGAATCGAGAACCGATGGGTATGGGTCGACTCTCGGGTCTAAACCAAGAACCGAAAAATCGAATGAGAACCGAAACTAAATAATTTTTTTATTTTATTTATTGAATTAATTAAATTATTTTATTTTTTTCTAAATAAATTACAAATTAATTAATTAAATCAGATCATTTCATAATTTTAAGTCTTGGATCTCAATTTTGTAATATGGATCACCGACATTTTAATATTAATATCTACTTTTTGGTATTTGTA
>CAIGRQ010293916.1:0-18241 GCA_903798375.1 Fraxinus sp. D2006-0159
TTGATGGCAGAGCTACAGACGTTGCCCTTGCATGGTCTGTTGCCCTTGGTTCTCCTTTTACTTTTGCCACTACTCTGGAGCAGGAGTACAAGAGCGATATATTTGGGGAGCGAGGTAAGAGTGATTTTTCATTGTCACTAAATTTTTTTAACGTGATAATGAGTTCTGATTTTCATCCTTCTGATCAATAGGCATTTTACTCGGTGCTGTGCACGGCATTGTGGAATCATTGTTCAGAAGGTACACTGAAAATGGAATGAGTGAGGAAGTTGCCTACAAGAACACCGTGGAGTGCATAACTGGGATTATTTCCAGGACCATATCAACAAAGGTTAGTTAGTAGCATTTAATTTTCCATTCTACTTCATGCTACTCTCTTCTTGTTATATCTCTGTTGTTGCACACTGTCTTTGATCATTTCCACTACTATTTCTGCTTGATGTATCTCCTAATTCATTTTTGTGTTGTATTTTGTCACAGGGTATGCTGGCTGTGTACAATTCATTGACTGAAGATGGCAAAAAAGAGTTTGATGCTGCATATAGCGCTTCATATTATCCCTGCATGGACATCTTGTACGAGTGCTATGAAGATGTAGCCAGTTGCAGTGAGATCAGGAGTGTCGTCTTGGCCGGACGTCGTTTTTATGTATGTTGGATTCGATTTCTATCTTCACAATGTAAGCATTGTGATTTCCATTTTCTTATCATTTTTTTCTTCTGTGCAGGAAAAGGAAGGTTTACCAGCTTTCCCAATGGGCAACATTGACCAGACACGGATGTGGAAAGTCGGTGAGAAAGTTCGAGCAGCACGTCCAGCGGGTGACTTGGGGCCTTTGTATCCTTTCACTGCAGGTGTCTATGTGGCATTGATGATGGCCCAGGTGAGGATTCTTTCTGAAACTCAACTTAAATTTCTCTCTTATTTATTTGGTTTTTAAATAGCATATTCTAGTTATATGCAGACTGGAATAGAAAAGTGAGATTACCATGGAAATGCGTTTTGCCTGATGGTAATCTTAGATAGTTTATTTGGTTGATCCAAAAAGTGGTTGTACATACTTTAAAGTAACTATCCAGGCAGTGTGTGTTTGATATCTGCTTAGTATGTTGTTCGAATTGGTTTCAAATGAGTATTCAGTTTACTTGAGAAAGATCATTCATCTTAGCTGAAAAAGAAAAAATAGATTGACAAATTGATTTCTTTGTACCTTGTCTGCTGACATTTCCCCTGAATCTACTTTGAATGCTAATTCAGATTGAGATTCTGAGAAAGAAAGGGCACTCCTACTCGGAGATTATCAACGAGAGTGTAATCGAGTCCCACCTAAGTAACTTAGGAAAGTACGATGCTAGAGGCGTTTCATTCATGGTTGACAATTGTTCGACAACAGCACGACTAGGATCGAGGAAGTGGGCCCCTCGTTTCGACTACATTCTCACACAGCAGGCTTTGGTAGCCGTGGATAAAGGTGCTCCTATTAACCAAGATCTCATTAGCAACTTCTTATCGGATCCTGTACATGGAGCAATCGAAGTATGTGCCCAATTGAGACCTACTGTGGACATATCAGTGCCTGCAGATGCTGATTTTGTCCGTCCTGAGTTGCGTCAGTCCAGCAACTGATGGCTCCTGAGAGGCCAGTCTCCTTGGGATCGGGGAGAAATTGTTGAAAGCAAGCTTGGATTTTATGGAATGTTTTGAGTGAGCTAGAGAGCTCTTATATTAGTAGAATTGTTCTGTATGGATTGTTACTCTTGCGTTGATCAGACTTTGGTATGTCCTTTGAGTTGGTAATATTATGAAATAATCAGTTTTTATTCTGAACACTAGACTTGGAAGGAATTATGAAATCTACGTTTCTTGTATTTTTGGGAAGTTTGCACTTATTGCCCCCAACCTTTATATTGGTAGAAATTAAAATTGAAAAACTAGTCGTTATTGTTGACTTTTATTAGACGAGTGAGATTCAATAACGACTATATTTTTAATTTTCATTGGATTTTGAGCTATACTGAACACGTCCTAAATGTAATGAATATATCATTAACCTTTACTTAAGCATAATCCATCCCTAACCTCACTTGTATAGTAGAACCCGTCATTCCCTTTATTTTTGTTATTAATTGATGAGTTTGTAAATAAGCATCACTAAAAGTATTTAAAAGGATATTAACACATAAGAAAACGAATAAGAAAAGGAAGCTAAGAGTACTGTGGACACTTTTGCCATTTCATAGAGTTGGTCATGCCCAAGTTGACAATTTCTACGAATTCGTTGTCGAAAACACTAATTGTGCAATTTTATAAATTCGTCGTTGAGAACTTGCATATATTGAATCAGGTACAAAGGATACAGATTTCCATTCCAGAAAACGCTGTCATTTTAATTTTTTCTTTGGCCAAAAAGTCTTGATATTATGCCCCCGTTTGAGCCAAATTATTGTAGAATGAGAATGAAAAATATAGTCATTATTGAGACCCACACAAGAGATAAAAAATTTGAATTTAAATATTAATGTGATGAATAACAATCATATTTTTTATTTTAATGAGATGATAATGTAGATCAAACGGTATATTTCCAATATGGGAAGGCTTATGGCTAAATCACTTAAATCACATGTTTATATTTTCAGTTATTTCTTTCAATTTCATTCTTGTAAACTTGTATTCTCGTACGCTACTTGACATGTTGACTATTATACATCACATATTCATAAACTCACGAGAAAAAGTTCTCTGATTGGTTGGTAATATCCACGCCAAGTTGCCTTTTAGAGTCGGTAATCTTCAATATAAGTGAAAGGAAAGACAAAACACGCAAATCTTCCATCTAGGCTAAGGCAGTAATTGAAAAAATAAAACCACCTGCATGCCAAACCAAATTCACATAACATAGTACTCCATTCAGTAAAGGAAGATGGCTATGCAAACTGTTAAGCCATAACTAGCGAGACACACGATAAACCAAGTATTCTGGGGGTGTATTGTATCATCATCTTCTCTCCCACGAATTGATATTTCCAGGCCATAAGCATTCAGTCGATTCACTGCCAGGAAAAGACGAGTCGACATAAATCTAGTTGAAGTCGTGAATACAAGTTGTTTATAACTATCATATATAAATTCCAGGGCTCGTAAGCAGCATACCTCTGAACCCTCTCCAGTTTTCTTGGCAGCATCGAGCTTTTGAGCTTCTTCTGTCCGAAAAGCAATTTGAACAAGATTAAACAAATGATACTTAAAAATATAATTTTTTTTTATTATTTAGTATCACATTCATTCACTTGTTCCATCTCAAAGATAAGATATCATCACATAAATAACTGAGGTTTTATCATTTAAAGTAAAAATATATTTCCTTCCCATAAATAAGTCTGTCACAAACAAATATGAAATGTACTTTTTCATGTTAATATTGGAAATGACATAGTAGACTTTTGCTAGCAATATTATAAAGCAGGCAACCCCTCAATATCAAGGAATCAGAAAGTTCCTTCAAAGTAAATACCATTTGGTTATGCTTATTAATATGTTTAATAAGTTGTGCACTAGTATTCTACCCTCTTACAACTTCCAGTGAAGTTTAAAACCTAGGTAGGGGAATATTACAGCCATTGTAAAAGAACCCCAACCAAAATTCTGAACGAAAAGTAAGTACAAGGCAGTAAGCATTGAGCCATCTGAATGAAAAGCAATTATAAGGCAGTAAGCATTGAGCCATGTTGTTTTGTGAAAACTGTTATTGTACCTGCATCCTCTGGTATGTCAGAGGTCCACAATGTGAGATTGTCCCTAAGAAGCTGCATAATCAAGGTGCTATCTTTGTATGACTCCTCGTTCAAGTTGTCCAGTTCGGATATTGCTTCATCAAAAGCTTGCTTCGCAAGGTGACAAGCTCTGGAACAAGAAGGTAATCACTTGATGAGTACTAAAATGTGAAATATGTACTGGAAACAACAGAATAACTGTAAGAGACAAACCTCTCAGGTGAATTCATAATCTCATAGTAAAAGACAGAAAAATTCAAACCCAAACCCAAACGAATGGGATGTGTCGGAGGCAACTCAGCCTCAGCTGTGGTGGTGGCTGTCTGCAAGCAGATTTCAGAAGTAACAGTAAGCATGTGCATGCACACAAATGCCCACACACACTGAGAGAAAGACGGAGTAAATTGATATCACTCAACAATGAAGGAAGTTTCATTAAGATATCCACAAAGTCTAAGGTCCTAAATCTTATGGTTCCATAAAAGTTGATATATATGGATTTACCAAATTCATTTCAAACAATGCGAAAGTAACACTACCATAGAAGCAACAAAGTTACTCTACCAACTTAAGATCTAGGGTTCCCAATTTTCAAGACGGGTAAACCATGTGCTTCTGAAGCACACCAACTCAAGATGTCGATGAATGAGGATGACAAGGAGAATAATAGTTCAGGAAACTCCAAGCTAGTACACCTCTGTGATTTTGAGATAGTAAAAAATGTGGAATGCATTTATTGTATCACGCAATGAAATTTAATAGCTTATTACTGAAAGATGAGATGAAGTACCAAATCTCTAGCACTTTCACAAATCCTTAAACCACTAATTACCTCCTCTATGCCATAAAATAAAACTAATAATATAGTCCTCTAATTTAACTACCAGCTCGGTGAATGTATGTTGATATTCTGGTCAACGCTGCAACATATTGCAGCACACAGTGAATTACTTTCTTGGGCAAAGATTCATATGTGCTTCTCAGACCTCTTCTTGTTTCCCTAACCTTAATAATGTCTCTCGCAGGATGTCTTTAAAGGGAATGGACAATTTAGAATTCCTGGTAGATAAATAAAACCCAACACCAGTCAGGCACTCATCAAGAGCCACAAACATGATGACTCTCCACCAAGAAAAATTTCGGCGAATCCTGCCCATAATAGAACTCAAACAATATGCTTTATGGATTCGCAAAACATTGACTGGCCTGAAAATGTTAACTAGATTCATACATGTGAGCCCATGTGTAGTTTTCGTAGAAGTACACCAGAATTATACCTCATATGCCTTCAGTGACTGATCAGCTACTTCTTTCCTCTCATTACCAGTCTTGAATTCTGCAAGATACCTATAATAATCCCCTTTCCTGCAAAAGACAGAATCCAATCAATTCCTAATAAACTGAAAATCATGTTCAAACATAACTGAGGGTAAGACCATCCTCACATCTTGTAGTAAAACACAGTAGATTCGCCAGTTGTACACGAAGGAATGAGATGCTCATCTATGACAGTCATGATGTCACTGCAGATGTTGGTGAGCTCTGACTCCACCTTCTGCTGGTACTCCTTGATCCGCTTAGCATTCTGCTCATTCCCTCTGGATTCCTCTTTCTGCTCTATCGAAGATAAGATTCTCCATGAAGCTCTCCTAGCCCCAATCACATTCTTGTACCCCACCGACAGCAAGTTTCTCTCCTCCACTGTCAACTCCACATCCATCTTCGCCACTTTCTTCATAGCTTCCACCATCTCTGTTAACAAAATCAGTTCTATTAATATTGAGTTTCTAGTCTAACTGTATTGATAACACAACTGATAATGAAATTTTACTAAATACAAGAAAACTGGAAAATCAATTGTTTATAAACTATTTGAATCGTCAATGACACAAACAAATTCAAAATAATTATAATAATGAAAGACTTTAAATAATTTGTTCGGTGGAAGCTAAGAAAAACCACAGTTCTAACATAACGAATTAGAAAAATATCTCAACAAAATAGTAATTTTTAATGAACTCCTAAAAGCTCAAGTGAAATACTAACTTAAAAAGCGAAATTGAAAGGCAGATTACAACTTTGCCCCCTTCTAATTAGTAATTAATAATCGATCAGTATCTCGATCAAAATATTAGCTAACTCAATTTCAAATTCTCCAAAAAAATTCTTAGTTTTACGAATTATACGAAGCATAATTTAAAGTGAGATCTATACATACTTCACTATATATATTTACATGCATAATAAAAATTTGTGCGAGGTTGGGGGATTTTACCATCGTAACGTTCGGCTTGCTCGGCAAGCTTGGCAAGGTAAACGGAGGTTTCACGATCTGAGGAAGAAGCCATCGCCGATCTAATGAATTGAAGTACTTTCTCTCTCTAGATTCTGCTACTGACAATGGTTACACTCGCCCACGAATTTCACTGCCGAAGAGGAGACTGTGTAGAGAAAGAGTGGTTGAATTTGAGAATAATAATTGATTGCGTGACACAGTTTTTCTCCTGTAATTCTCCTTCATGGTGCTACAATTACTAAAAACGCGTTTGTAGATGAGCGTAACTTGTAGTTGTACTTGCACGTAAAGATGTCAACGGGCCAAGTCAAGCTGGATCGCGAGTCGAAACTTGAGGCTCGGAATTGGCTCGAGTAAAAATTGTTCGGACTTTTTTTTTCCCGAGTCGAGTCAAGCTTTTGCCCGACCAAAAAAACTAGGCTCGACCCGAGCTCTAGCCTTAGCTCAATCTAACATTTTTTTAAAAAAAATTAAGTAAAAGTTACAATCATCCTCCTTTTTAAGGCTCGGGACCGGCTATAATTAACGTACTGGCTACAATGAACGTAAGTGGAGTTAAAATTGTACACGAATAAAATATTTCGTATACCATTTTTTTTGAAATAAATAAATTTAAAAAATTACGTATTTTTTTTAAATTAATCGATTTAGAAACTTACAATATCTTATACTTGGATTTACTACAACTCTTCGACCATTATACTATCACTTGTTCTTAAATATGTTATTACGCACATTCTCAGTCCTTCAAGCATATTAAAGTCTCAGTATATCTTCTTTTAGTTTTGATCGTTCGTTTGATAAAACTCAATCACCTAAATTAAATTTAACAATTGATGTTACAATAGACACCGAAGGTTTTAATAGATCACATGTATTTTTTATATAATTGAATATTGTCTTTCGTTACATCTCCACCATGATAGAAGACTATAAATTCCTATAATTTTTTTTATTATAACATACTATAAACGTCCACACGCATATATCTAGTTAACTTAGAGAGAATTTCAAAATTTGTACCACTGGCATTTATCACTCTAAATATTGATGAATTAAAATTAAATGAGGAAACACTTGTGATAGGGCTTTTCAATCATTATGTTGCTTCTCTTCCACGGTCATTGTTGTAGCCTTGTAGGCATTCTATTTACCCCCCAACAAAGCACCATCAAGATCGAATTGAGTAATAACCGCTTGCATCATGATTTGCCACAAAGAAAATCTATTGTTGCGATCTAAAAGCAGAATCTCAAATTTCGTAGTTGTCATTCTTAAAACAATCGACATTGTTCAAACCTCTCTTTAATAACCAATTTGGACCTCCCAAAAAATTGCCAAAAAACTTGGCTCCGATACCATTTGTTATAAACCAATCAAAATACCGGATTCACTCTGATATCATTTGTTGAGAATCCGACCAAATAATTAAAGATGGGAATAATATGAACAATATGAGAAATAATGGATCACACAACAAATAAATTTTTTTGTGGAAGAGGAGGATAATTTATTATATCAAGAAACTAAAATTGTTTTTACAAGATCTGATTCTCTCAATTTAAATCTAAACAATTCTTTCAAGTTTATAATGCAAATAACAATGATCTAATTGTTATCTCGAGTCTCTAAAAAGCCTACACCTTGTGGAATATTTATAGGAGCCAAATCTTGAAGTTATGAATGAAGTAAAACTCAAAATTGCAACAAACCAACTAGGAGTCAACTTCCTCCAGCACAGATGGCGCCATGGCACTGCCCCCGGTGCCTCCGCACCCGTGGGCTGGCACCTTGCTTGTCCCAAACAAAGCTATGGCGCCACGTCACCCAGCCCATGTTCGCCTTTGTCCTAGTCGTTTCAAAACACTTCTTCATCAATCCTAAAATTCTTATCCCAATCAAACTCTCAAATCATGATGAAATTTGATCCCTTATCAAACCGGACTTATAAACCAATATTATCAAGACTTCCTCCATGAAACAAGCTTTAAAATCACATGGAATTTGAGTCACATAACATGACAACTTGCATTTTACCTTCTGCATCTTGATCCAGACAAATAATATCAAGGTAGATCTCATAGACGGATTCATGTGATGTCCTACACTCAATATGGTTGCATCATCAAGGATGGCCTTGTTACTGCTTGATTACCCCCACTGAATGAATTGAATTTAAGAGACGTGTGCAAGCTTTATACACTAATCGTGACTGCTACAGAACTTCTCGGACAAAATTCAGTCAGTGGTTTAACTGGACACAATCCTGTTGCTTTTTGCTGAGAATGACGTTTGTGAGGCATAATTTTGAACCATTTGTTATATTCTAGTTATAATTTTTTCCTCGCTTTTCCCTATTCCCAAGTACAACTTCTCGTGCAGTTTCAAAAATACTGAAGAATAAGGCAACTACATGTCCATGAAGAAAATATATGGAAACGTTTACAATTACGAAACCAACAAGAAACTAAGCTTTATTTGCAATGAGCTTGCTGTCAGCTACATTAATCCTTCAAACTTTAGGATGTCCCACATGTTTTTGGCTTTTAGAAAGTTTATGGTATGAAGTAGAGTCATATCATTGCAGACATTCTATATTAGAAAGATCAAAGATGACCTACTTGGCTCCATTTGGTTTGCTCATCAGAAGTTCTTACTCGAAGGGGAGCAATTGGACAGCCAAGGCTATTGGTTCCTGTTGTCATGGTCATGTTATATAACCGGTGGAACGGGTAATAACTTGAGAAAGAGCATAAGTTTGCCAAATCTCCTTGTCATGTTTAATATCAGTTCTTGGATTATAGTTAGGTATCCTCAATTGATCTGTACACAGGATTCGGGTTCTGGATTATGGATTCATGCACCTCGAGTTGATACCAATTCTCATGGGATACTTTACGTACAAGATTTCCACTTTTTTCTAGACTATCGAAGAGGCAATAATTGAACACAATCTTAATTTGGCTTATTGTATATACTTCATTCTAGTTACTGATAATGGAAAAAGTCACATCCATATGAATACAAGATTTATGCAAGAAAAAGTCATTTTCATATGTATTTGGTTTGACTACATACTTAGAGGGCAATATTATTGCAATTCTTCCAAAACAAAGAGTACCACAATACGTTAACGTAACTCATTATTTCTTTATAATTTAACCAACACCATATATCTAGCAAAGGCAAGATGACCCGACCTTAACCAGTGTTCTGCATTCCAGCTGCAATACCCTTCATGGTCAAGATAAGTGTGTCTTCCAACCCGGGAGCATACTCACTTTTTGGGTTGAGCTTCACCAGTTCAGCAGCCGGTTTGTTCATATCCATTTCCATTATCTCTTTCGAGAGATGTGGCTTCACCTTTACGCGGTAGCTTGGATCACGTATCTGCTTCAATGTGTAAACTTGGCACACGTTGAGGACGGTGATATATGGATCGCGAAGTCGGAGTCTCTGCCTTAAGTAGGGGTCGCCTTCTAGAAGTTCCTTGTGTCCAGCAACCTAAGCAGAGAAAGACCATATCAGCTTCCTTCCGTCAAATGGAAGTTGAACTAATCATGAAAAAATTAGCAATTGAAGTTACTGAAAAGAACTGAACAAATGCAAAAAAATAAATAAATAAATAAATAAATAATATATATATATATATATATAAAATAGAAAAATAAATTCAACCACGTCTCAGCTCGAAGTTTTCCCCCCTTCTATTTCTTGGAAGTTATGACAGAAAAATTCTAGCTCTCGTGAACAAAAGGTTTTAAATAGAAAATGGCCCTTCTCACCTGAAGGATCAGATTCTTAGTGTCTTCATAATTGTTCCCCAGTTGCTTTCCAAATGGCCACAAATCTTCTGAAACTAAAAGTTTATCGTATAAAGCAGCAATTTCTGGGTCTCCTTTGGACAAAACCATTTCAATCAAGTCAATAGTTACTCTGAAGAAAGGCCATTCTTTGTACATGTCCTTAAGAGTCTGAAGATTTCTAATATCCTTCCCAATGGTGTGTTTGATCGCAGTCCCAAAGCCAAGCCAGACGGGAAGATGAAATCTCGTCTGCGTCCATGCAAATATCCATGGGATTGCTCGGAGTGATTCAATTCCTCCGCTAGGCTTTCGTTTTGAAGGGCGGCTCCCAATATTCATCCGACCATACTCCAACTCAGGTGTTGCCTGCAATGCTCAGAAAGAGAGACAAACAAGAAAATATTACAAATGCCCAATTCACAATTTAGGGGTATGCCAACAATTATCAGTCTTCTTAAGTCAAACTGGTAACTTTGATGCCAACTTATATTTCCACATCTAGGAGTTACCAGTCAACTTGTGTAAACCTATTATGTTTAATGTGTTTGTGATTTTTTTATTTTTTTGCAGATTCTGACAAAAAAATAACCAAAGTGGAAAAATACTCACAAGGCGGAAGTACTCAACAAATCGAGGTTCCTGGAAAACTACAGAACGATACTCTTTTGTGGCAATAACAGCCATCTCATCCATCAGTGCACGCCATTCTGGCTTTGGTGCAACAGGTGGGTTCATTCCATGCTCAAGTGTAGCTGCAGTAAAACGTTGGAGTGTTCTGAAACATAAGTGCTCCTCCCCAAACGATTGTTCAATAACTTCACCTTGAACAGTGACACGAAGCGACCCGTGAATGGTGTCCGGTGGCTGAGATAATATAGCAAGATGGGTTGGGCCCCCTCCTCTTCCAACCGTCCCACCTCGGCCATGAAACATAGTAAGTTTTACGCCGTATTGTTTTGCTACCTTTACAAGCTCCTCCTGGGCCTTATATAATTGCCATGCTGCAGAAAGCCGTCCAGCATCCTTTCCTGAATCAGAATATCCAATCATGACTTCTTGTTTCCCATTGATTCTGTTACGATACCAATCTATTGAGAAAAGCCTAGCCACAGCAGCAGGTGCAGCCTCAAGATCAGCAAGCTTTTCAAACAATGGGACAACCCTCAGAGGATTTTGGACATGGCACTCACGTTGCAAAAGCTCTACTGCAAGGACGTCAGATGGGGCAGTTGCCATTGAAATTATGTAGGCACCAAAGTTATCCAAGGGGAGTTCAGCAATGACATTAAAAGTGTCTAACACATCAGCAATTTCTTCGGTTTTGGGAAGATCGGGCCCAAAAAGAGGGCGCTTGCCACTGAGTTCAGATAAAAGCCACTCCTGTCTGCGTTCTTCTGACCATTCTTTGTAGGACCCAATCTCCAGGTGCCTTGTAATAGCATCTAGAACATCAGTGTGCCTATCCGATTCTTGCCTGATATCAAGTCTCACAAGTGAAAGCCCAAAAGTCGAAACTTGTCGTAAGAAATCAAGAAGGCTTCCATCGGCAATGGGCCGATCACCACAAGTGCAAAGTGATCTATAACACAGCTCAAGAGGCTCTAGAAACTGATGACAAAAAAATGAATCAACAGTGTGTAATACATAAATATTGCACACGATAAATGCATTACTTACACTGGAAATTCATTTCTATTTTCTTCAACTTAAAATTTTTTGGTGTTCATGGATCACAATCATAAACGGGGGCATGAAGGGGATTATTTTGCACTTCCTAATTTAACTAATAAAATTTGAAAAAATAAATAAATATATATATATATATATATAAATGGAACAAAACAGATACAAGCGTTTTAAGATATTCTACAGAGTACTGAGTGCAGCTATTTACTTGAGCACTAGCCCAATCTATATCTAGTTTGAACTTCTTAAGGCACAGAAAAGCTAACCTAAAGAGTCAAAATGCACATTCAATCAGTCAACAAGCTAAATGCATGTAGAAATGTTTGCTCTGAAGGTATACTTCAAAGTATAAATATTCATACAACAATCCATCATTAAATTCTCCAGAATTCAATTTCTCATCTAATTGGTTTCTTGTTACATTTTATTATCAACATGGCACCATATTCTTCACTACATTCATCAGCACTAGTTCGCCCATGTTGTGTATGATTACTCTCTTCTATCAGAAACTTTCACTCTCAAAAAGCATAGATTCCTTTCAATATATTCAAATTCTCCATTTGTTAGTATTCAAAACAAACCAACCTAAAAGCAAGCTGGATTAAACCAATTAATTAATTACCACAAATCAGCACTTAGAATAACCTATTAACTGGACAAGGTGAAAAGGAATTTCTTTATTTTTATTTTGGTTATATATGAGAGTGTTAATAGTTATAATATGAAGTGAAGCTAAGAAATGAAGCCTCTGTTGTAGAATGAGTTGGCTTAGAGTGATAATATACTAATCCATTGAGATTGTTGATCAAGCCCATAAGCAATTGCGCATAACAAAGCAATTGCGTATCTCCAGTGACAGCAATAATGCATCTAACAGTTATAAACTCATGTCAATCCGTTCATAATTTGCAAGATGAAAATTAAAAGAGTGAGTGACTCATAGGAATAGAGAAGATGGACGTTTTTGTCAACAAGGCCAGACCTCATCAACATTTGTGAAGGTTGCCTCCTCTGGAATATCAGATATTCCATTGGCTAGCAATTGACGAGCACGTTCACGTGTATGATACAGCTTGTCCCGCACGTCAGCAAGAATAACACGATATGGTTCATTTGGAGGAATTTGCTTCCAAAACTCTGTATCAAGCATGAGAAGAACAATCAACAAGACAAACAGAAATATGCTATATTTAGTAAAGTTATATTTCTTTCATTCCCAGATTAATTACTATTACTACCACCTTCATAACAAGGGAAAGAAAAACATTCAAGGAGCAATGAATAGATCAAAGGACATATTTGATAGCATGAAAAGGGGGTACAAGTATATAGACTTTTTAAGATTAATGAAACAATAAAGACCACAGACACAGATAGAATCACCAAAAAGAATACAAAAGGTAAATGAAGAAAATAATTAAGTGCTATCACCAGTGATAGAGGGGAAATATTTGAATAAGAATGCCAGTTCAGAGTGGACAACAAATAAAAAGAGCATACCAATGTAATGCTTTGCATCTCTTTTTGAAGTGCTGTGAAGTTCGTCTGCACGTGCACGGAGTTCTTCATTGCAGCGCCACATAGAAAGCTGCCAGAGACAATATATAATACAAAAAAATGGAAGTTTTGATCAATCCAGGGACACCGCTAAAAGGTTTGCGCTGCAATGGCTATTTCTTACCTCAAACATGAGATCCTCAATCTGGGAGAAGTACAAATTAGCTGCCATCATTCTAGCTAATAAGCATACATCCCTTGTAACTTCAGGAGTTACCCTTGGATTGCCTGCCACAACATTGAAACACATATTAGCTGCAATCTATATAATATAACCAGACTCCACCAGTTTATCTTTGAAACACTTACTGCCTGCACTTAGACTAACAACTTGGAAAAGGAATTTTGGGAAGAGTGGTTCAAGATCTAGATATGGTAAATGAAGTATTTCCTAGCTATATAACTTATTCACGACAAATAGCTAGAATTGTGTTATTTTCTTCGATATGGAGATAAACGTCAGGTGCAGATTCATAGGCAAAACAGTTTGTTCACTTCCCATTTATACGTTGATATTGTGGAATGGAGTACTTGATAAAGCGAATGTGAGACAGCCTAACGAAAAAAGCACAAAGGAGGCAGCCTTGTCTATTCATCATTTTTTATTAAAGCAGATACCAGAATTAGTTAAAATGTCGTGTTTCTCAACAGAGAATATTATGCAAATAAAGGAAAGTGAAAAACCACTTGTGTAAAATAATATATTAGTTATGAAGGAAAATACCATCACGATCCCCACCCATCCAAGAAGAAAATTGGATAAGAGGGGCATTGTAAGGAACACGCTCATTTATTCCAATGTTTTTCAAAGCAGTGTCAACACGGCGTAAGAATTTTGGCACACCCTTCCAAATCGTTTCATGGAAGTAACTCATTCCTGCCCTCATCTCATCTTGAGGAGTAGGAGGATTCCTCCTAATTTCATCCGTGCGAAATGCAGCTTGTATCTACATGGACAAAGGAACAAATATGAAGAGTATATAGATCAAAATGCAGATGTGAAGAAAAAGTGCACGAAAGGAAACAAGATTTCAGCAATTTCTCAGCTAGCCAAAAATTAATTTGTAGATATTCACAACGATTTCATCAGTATCAAGTTTAATTATAACTGTCTAGGATGCCACGATACTCTCCCAGCACCGGCGAGTCGTGTCCGACACAACACTAACATGTGTTGGAAATGCTAAGTGGCATTTACAATTGGACATGTTACTGACATGCCAGAAGATATATACAAAAACAAATTACTTTACAATATAACAAACAGAAAAAAAATGTTAATATCATTTTAATCAACATGTCGGAGACTTGTCATGTCAGTAGTTTTTTTAAAAATAGTGTGTCGGTGTGTCCGACTCTCGTGTCCGTGGTGATGCTTCCTAGATGACTGCATTCTGAATCAAAGTCCAATTGTGTCTGATTTTCTACAAGAGTTGAGTTATTCAATAACTTCAGTGATGAGGTGACCTGGTAGCTCACTTTGTAGACATTACAGGATATATTGAGGATTCAGTTATCCTCATCTACTTGCCACATTGAGGACCATTTTAGGAAATCCGGAATTTTAACATTTTTACTACTCAATTTCCAAATGAGTTCCATGTACCAGTTAGAAGGTCGCAAGACCAATACATGGTAACACTTATGTTAATGCTAATGCTTTAAAATTAAGAATGGGTTATAGGAGGGGGCGATATAGATGTCTCTGTGTGTGTGTGTGTGTGGGGTGGGGGGGGGGTGTGGACTAATTTCTCAGCTTTGATGGGACATGTATATTCTAGTCAAGACTTAGCAATATTTTTAGACTTACTGATGGGTAGAACCTATAAGGGAACCACTAGTCACGTTTTGTGTTATTTGTTACAGAAAGCAGATCCAGACCAGTTGGAGTAAAATTTTAGGTTAACAAAATAACGGGTTGTGGCGGTGTGCATAATTAGGAAATAGACATTATTCCGGAATCACACCAAATAATGTGATTTCAGAATCAGGCCACAATGGAGAACTCTTGAGAAATACTTTACACATGAAGTGACATACCCAATGTATAAATAACATACCTCTCTTTGTAATGCCTCATCAAGCTCCTGCTTATCATCAGGAGTAATATCTTTATCATTTAGCTGAGTCAGACAATCTCGAATCCTGGAAACATGCAAATGAAAGAGTTAAAGATTTTCCAAAAATTAAACTAGATATGAATATTAACGTACAGGTGCCTCTTGATGCCCTGTCATGTAGGTAAACAAAGAAATAATCATATAAGCTACTTTAAATAAAATTAACATTAATAACAAACCTTGCATGTTTTTGAAGCAAAGATCTACGAACAGACTGAGTAGGATGAGCAGTAAATACTAAATCAACCGTTTGATTCTTCAAAGCATCAAAAACTTCTTCAGGAGTCTTCTTCAGTTGTCCTACAAGCCTCTTTAGAGTTTCCTCAATGTCTGATTCAGTTGTTGCTGAGGCCTCATCAGAAAAGTCACGCTTCTTTAGCTTACTTCTACGTCTGTATGCAATCTGAACCTCTTCAGCCAAGTTTCCTAAATTAAGCATGTTGGAAAAAGATTTTGCAACCACAATAGAATCCCCAGCATCCAAACTCGTAAGGACTTTCCCAAGCTCTTCTAGTTTCCCTGGATCACGTGACCCTTCATACTCTGCAGAGAGCTCATAGCATTCTTGAACCTTGTCCAAAATCAAAGCCACAAAATAATTTTTGCGAAACCATCACAAACTCCAACTTAAACCCATAAAATTTCCAATAGAAGCACATTCTTTGACATTCGTAAAAACTTTGACAATGTTTTTAATAGCATTAGTGCAAATACCATCAGCTATCAAAACAATAGATATAGCTCTAAATAAGAATCAGAAACAGAAAGCTTCTTTTCTAACAAAATATGTGAAGTTGAATCTTAGTTACAAGTATACACAATTAGTTAACCATGTGACTGCAGTCGATTTCGAAATTTGAGAAGCAAGAAGTGGATATGAAATCTAACATATAACAAGCAGGCATATGCTTAATTGGAATTATACAAAGTCCTATGACAATATTGGAGTTCAATCAATCAAGGTGAAAACAAAACCATGCCCAATTTCACAAACAACATTTAATAGGTTAAAAATTCCAACAAATTGGCCATTTTTTCACTCTACAGAACATTAGAATTAATGTATCAACAGCCTTTCATACTCGAACCACGGAGTTAGACAAAGCCCACAAACAAAAACTTACAAAATAGACATAAAAAATCGAAAATTTATTAAAAATCAAAACTTGGTACCGTTTCTCTGATTTCCTCCCCATGCAAGTCCTGAAGAATATCAAGAAAACGATCCAATAACAAAGCATCATACTCCACCAATTTATCATCCTCTGAAACCTTCCCAGGTGCCAATAGCCTTAACTGAGCATCAATTGATGCCATTTTTTCCAGGTTCTTACTCATCTTTCTCTTTCTCTCCCTCACACTATATATTGCTTGCCAAATTACAAAAAAAAGCTGCTTTTTTAAACCTTTTTTTTTCAATCTTTCCAGACTCTTAATTCAAGATGAAAACAGCCAATTCAAAAAGAAAGGCAAAAAAAAGCCCACGAGATTTTCGAGTTTCTGAATTCAACCAGACTCACGGATAAAATCAGATTCTGACAGCGTGAACTATTAATTGAGTGAAAAAAAAAAAGTACGATTTTTTTGTGATGGAAAAAGTTTGAGACTGTGACTTATATTACTATAGTTAAAGTCTATCAGGATTCGCATGCAACAAGATGAATCCCGAAGGGAAAAGAAAAGACAAATGCCTTATAGATCACGAGAGACAGGACGATGGGGTGGGATGGTGAGTGGAGGAATAGATACAATACAAATTAGAAGCTGCTGTATGTGCTTGTGATTTTAGAAAGATTTCTTGAAAGTTCAGTTCACTCCTATCTTGATTCGTATTCCGTGTTTGCCTAAGTTTTGTTTGGTTTGGATTTTACAATTCTACGGTAAATCAATTCTCATTTTTTACCTACACATTCTTCAATAAAATAATATTTTACATCGTATCAATATTTTTTTCTTCTTTTTCAACCACACATTTCCCATCATATCACTATTCAAAATCAATTCTTCCTCCAAAAAATCTAAACCAAACAAACTAACTTCAATTTCTATTTTAATTTAAACATAAAAACATTTCTTATTGTGATTCCAACACGAAATTATAAGACTTATTTATATACTTATAAGTGAATATNACTTCAATTTCTATTTTAATTTAAACATAAAAACATTTCTTATTGTGATTCCAACACGAAATTATAAGACTTATTTATATACTTATAAGTGAATATTTTAAGCTGAGCCAAACATGCAATTAATCTATACAGGAATATGCGATGGATCAAACTACAGGAAGATGCCGAATATAGGGATAGATAGGATTTGGCTCCGAAGATTAAGGAGTAATTATTCCGCCTGTAAAAAGTGTCAAATGCCTTATGCCTTGGATTTTGGGAATAATTAACAACTTTAGAGCATGCTCTCTATTTTTGAAAAACGTATTTAACAATGAAAGATGCTAGATGTACTCACCCATTTACTAAATGGGTTACTACATCGCCAAGTGGCGCCCCCCTATTGGAGGGGTGCCGAGTGGGCCCGGCACCCCTCCAATAGGGGGGCGCCACTTGGCGATGTAGTAACCCATTTAGTAAATGAGTGAGTACACATAGAATAATCCTTTAACAATTCAGAGAGGAGATGTAAATTTAGGAGTATGTTTGGTAGAGATTAAAATTGAAAAATTAGCCATTGTTGTTGATATTTATTAGACGAGTGGAATAACGACTATTTTTTCAATTTTAATTGAATTAAAATTGGTACCAAACAAGCTCAATTATTATATTATTTTTCTACAATGGAAAGTTCCCTATCTTTTATTTTTACTAACTCCTCTCCAAATTATTATATTATTTTTCTATACTGAAAAGTGAAATAATTTGAGTACATTTAAGAGTGTGTTTGATAGATATTATTTTGAAAGAATGAATTTTGAAATAGTAGATTGATGGAGAATGTATGGTTGAAAAATAAGGAAAAGTTATTGATGTGATGAAAAATATT
>CAIGRQ010293963.1:0-11208 GCA_903798375.1 Fraxinus sp. D2006-0159
GGTCACGGGTTGTGGGCCTGGACTTGGACTTGGAATATTATTTTTATATTATTATTATTTTCCTCGAGTTTTCTGTAGCTGACACGTGTATTCTTCTAAAAGGACAGTTGACGGCTGCTGTCCAAAAGGTATGTGTCGAGACTGTGTGTTTTATGAGGGCATCCCAAAGCGCGTTGGGATTGTGTGTTTTATGTGACATGAGAAAGGAATTAATGCATGCTTTATTTGACACTGAGCAAATCCATCTAGAAAGCGTTGGGACTTAAACTTTGATGTTTAGTTAAACTTTTTGTCAACTGGACCGGTATAAAGGATATTCTTCGTGGCCTTTCAACCAAATGCAATATGCAAAAGCTCAATTACTTAATTTGCATGATTTGTTTCATTTGGAATGATTGGAATCAGATGGTCCATAGATGACCTCCATCGCCATAACTAATTGCGGACGTGGAGGTCACTTGGTTGGGTCGGGATGATCGGCTCCTCTGACCATGGCTGGAAAGAGTCATAAGAGAGAAAGTTAGAAGACATCCACCTCCAATGGTCTCCATCAAACTCAATGTTGATGCTTTGATATATTCGGATGCAATTGTTTAAGATGGACACATGCTTGTTCTTGGTGCACAATCGAAGAGACTTTCTGAAAAGTTAAGTATGGAAGATACTGAAGTGTTTGCCGTCTTTACATGCCCTTAGTTTGCACGAATGATGGAGCTTTCTATTGTCAAGAACGAATGTGAATGCTACATATTGTTCAGAGTCTCTATGCTGACACAGCCTTTGCATTGAATGCTCCATTTCTACCTGAGATTATTTGAGTTTTGGTAGAAACTGGTAATGATTAATAGCAGAAAATCTCCTAAAAACGTTTTCATTTGCGATATACTCCATACTTATTGAAAATCGAAGAAAACCTCCATATTTGAAACTTTTTTTGCGAAAACCCCATAACTTTAGATTTTTCGTTAAAAACAGTAAAAATATCAAAATTAAAAAGTAATTATTGCAATTTTAGTATTCAACTTTTTTTATTCTTTTACAAATTATACTCAATTTTTTTCATGTACCATTCACAATCTCAAACCTTTAAAACTTTATTTTTTACCACTTCCCACTTCATCTTCTTCCCCAAAACTTTATCATTTTATTTAATCCTTTCAAAATCATCCTAAATCCCTCACCCCAAATTCATTATTTATTCTTCTCATTCCAAATAGGAATCTTTTGGGTGAGGGATTTAGGAGCTAAGAAAAATGTTTCTGACTACCAATTTGAAGTTTCTTACAGAGATTATTTAGTCCGAGTGTTTTTATTTTTTCTACTTGTGTGTACACTCCACATAGAAATAATGTATATATCTTTTTTGTCTTTTTTTTAGTTCATTCTAAAGAAGCTTAGCTAAAGTTTAATCTAAAAATCAATGGGTGACAATCAACATTCTCTCTCTCTTTCTCTCTCTCTCTCTCTCACACACACACACACACATGTATGCATTCATCCATTTGTATGTTCTAAATTAATTTCAATATAAAATAGTTAAATTGCACTTATTTAAGCGCATATGAATATTGTCTCTATTAAATTCTGTATATGCGTGTATTGATTATGATTTTTCATTGTTGATGAAAAGAGACAATGAAGAATTTAGGATGAAGGATTTTTTAGGATTTTGGAAGGGATTAAATAAAATAATAAAGTTTTGGGGAAGAAGATGGAGTAGAAAGTAAAATTTTAAAAGTTTGGGATCATGGATGGTATACAAAAAAAATTGAGTATAATTTGTAAAAGAATAAAAAATTTGGATATTAAAATTGTAATTATTACTTTTTAATTTTGGATATTAAAATTGTACAAATAGCATGGTTCTAAAATCAACCTCCCAATTGTTTAAATGAAAATGATAGGAGTTTAAAAGAAAACTCACATGTAGGTGGCACATATGAAATTAAATATTGCAAAAAATACGGGCCCACCCGTGTAGGTGTGTTTTGACAGTTTTCTCACAGCAAAACCTTTAATCATCCGCCACGTGCTCATGAACACACTTTTACTCGTATGAAAGAATTGCACCCTAAACTTCCTCCCCTCCCAAAAAAATCTTCAAAAGAGCGCTGCAAAGCTAAGCTGAGCTGAGCTGTTCCCGCCGGTACGTATTACCACCCTTCTACGTCATCAACCTCCCCACCTCACCCCCACCCAACACAGCTTTGTCATACAGACATATAGATACATCTCTATATATTAACAAAATCAGATTACGAAAATAAGAGGGAGAATGGGATAATCTGCTCCCTCTTTTACCCCTAACCAAAAACCCCCAATTTTCACCCTCTTCACTCTTTCTCGCAATTGGGAGATTTATTCCGTCCATCCTGCGTATATACACGTGATATACGCACATTATTATCATGTATAGAGAAAGAGGAGCAGCAGCCGGGAAGGGGGAAATGGGACACGTGGCGAATCTTAAGAGAATCCAGGAAGCCCTAGATAAGCAAATGGAGCGATCTCATTCCTCATCATCCGCTGTCTTTGTGAAGGGGGGAATCAATGGCAAGGATCCCCGCACTGCCTTCAAATCGTCTGCCCAGGATAATATGGCTAAATGCTCTGATGGTTAACCCTTTTATCCCTTTCTCAATAATTTATATTTTTCATTAGCATGTGTGTTTGTAAAACTGAGTTCTAGTGATGGCCCTTGATTTACAGTTCAGGATCTTGTTATTGGTGTTAATGAGGTGATTTTTGTACGTATTTGCTTGTGCGTTATATTGATTGGAGGCTGATTGAATTTTAAATAGTCAGTTAATGGGATTCTACCATTTCAAGAAACTGATATCACTGTTTATAGAAGTTATAATGATACTTTCGTTAACTAAAATAATGGTCCCATCTAAATGAAAAAAATAAATAAATATTAGAAATGAGAAAAAAAGGTAGTTTAAATTTCCTCTAATAATAGTTTCACATACATTATGAAGATGGTTGGGTGAAATCAATGCATCGAATGGCGTAATCGGGTATTGAAGCTATTTTCCCTCATGAGGCGATGCATAAGCATCTAGGCTTTTGAGCTCACCCACTACAAAATAAAAAAATTGTATGAAAATTAATAAAGTGCTAAATGTATAATAAATTATAACTAATCTTCAAAATTCACAATTAAAAAATTAAAATAATAAAAAGGAAGTATTACTTCAGTTGTTGCAGGCAATGGACTATCTTCAAAGTGGGTCAATGAGAAATATAATTTTTAAATTTTTAGTAATCGCTAATTCCTAAGGTGGGCTGGTTAGAAAAATACAATTATTCTCAAAGTTGATCAACCAGAATTTTTAATATTTTTGTGGGTCAGGCCCACACCTAAAGCAAAGTAAATAAGTTTGAAGAATTGAGGAGCACACGCCTCCGAGCCTTGAGATGTGTGCCTCACTCAACTAAGGTGTGCATCTCCAAAAACTACCTTATAATTGTGTACCTTGAGGCTTTTTTTGTTTGCCTCGGTGGAGTTCAATTGAGATTTTTTAAATTACGGGTAAATCTGCTATGGAATACAAATGATGCAAAAGGATTATAGTAGATTACAGTTTACTATGAATTCGTTGGTTGTGTTAGATGCACTTGTTTCATTTGTTACCTGATTTGAGACTTGGAAAGAATGAATGGTTATAGCCATTTGTGGTTTTAGAAATGATCGAATACCAAATAACTTTAAGAATAAGAAAAGATGGAAATTAGGAGGTTGTGTAGAACTAAAAGGTTCAGATCAAAATATAAAGCGTTAATACTTTGGATTTCTGCTTAATGAGTGATACTAGCATTTTGATGTAGAGATGCGTATTTATGGCATAGAAAACAAAAAACTACTACCAATTGAACATCTTAGACCAAACTCAATTTTAAACACGTACGTAGAATCGATGTATGTTCATGTAGAATCAAGTGTTTTGAAACCTCATGCCATCCAAACCAATGTTAAAATACGCTTGCCGCTCAACCACATATCAAGGCTAAGCATCGAGACTAGGAAATAAAATAATTAAAAAACATCAAAGTATAAAACCGTGCTCATTATAAACCATCACCATTTTTGAACATCCATAATTAAACAAATTAACTTGGCAACAAACAAAAAATTTATCAATAAAGTAGCAAATACTAAGTTCTCAAATTAGTAATCACATACCAAAATTTATAGTACTATAAGTAAGAGTATCAATTTAGAAGTCTCCCATATCATCTTTACTAATATAATGTCAAAAGAAAATATCAATGTAATTCCTCATCACTATCAACTTCTTTCATTCTCTGTCCTCATCCTCCACTTGCAATGGTGCCATCTCCATCTCCTTCTCCTTCTCCTTCCTTTCTGTGTAAAAGCAGAAAAAGAAAACAAAAAAAGCACATAAACATTCTAGGCTCAGCCTATGATAAGCCAGAAGGTTGAGGCCTAGCCATAAAAAAGCAAGACAAATGAGTGCTTGCTCCCAGTCACTCAAGGCTTAGCCTTGAGGTGTAAGCCATAGTAAGTCATGACAAAAGTGTCAGTAAATTGAGGTGTAAGCCTTGATTAATTCCACCCAAGGCGTAAGACTTATGGCATTTATAAAACTTCATGTGCAGCGTGCCTCAAGCATAATGTTACAGGCTTACAGCTCACTGAAACAATGACCCAAAACCTAGCAACGGCGATAATTTCCCCTTGATGTGTTTCGTCACATAAATGATCTCCAATGCTTCAATTTGTTTGCTCGAATCTATTTTCTTTTCTGGGAAAGTTAGTAATTTAGATACTATTGTAAGACTTGAAAAAATTTTCTTTTGAAGAAAGAGATTATTCAACTTTAAGGAAAATACAATGTTTTTCGAACATATGCCAATTTCTTGATGCACTTAAGATTACTGCTTTGCTATTTGGTTTTTAATGATAATTTGATGGTTTGTCCAAGAATTATGAGGTAATAATACAAACAAAATAACCAGACTGAAGTATGGTGCTTCATAGTTGTAAACAAAATGTTATTACTTTCGTGTTCCTCTTTCCTCGTGATTGGTTCTATAATCTATTGATGCATAAAATTGCCTAAATGCAAAACCGAAAGGTTGGCTGACCATCCTCATTGAGTTGGAATATCTATGACGAGAACAAACGAACTAACCCTTATTCCGATAAATTTGGGGATGTCTTGCTGATCCTTTTTCTCGGTTCCCTTCAACTAACCACTACTTCTAGCAAATTTTATGCTACTTAAACCAAAACATCTTATTATAACCTGTCATAGGAGTAGATGTATCCGAAGAAATTAGCAAAGAAAAAAGAATTATACATAACCCCCACCCCACGCCACCCCTGCATTTTCATTTTCTCTATGTATTTGCTTGAACGGTACTTTGTCAGTATGTTCTGTGTGTTTTGTCATTTCTGCATCCGTTTATTCCTTCACGTGACCATCACGTGACATTTTCTTTCTTAAAAATGAGGAAAATATTGATTTGGCTGTACATCATTGTGGATGACAAACTCTGAATTTCTCCCTACATTATGAAGACAACATTACAAGTATTTTCTTTAGAAGGACCTAAGCGCCTATGCCACTTGACACTTCACGCTGAGAAGTGTACTTCCAATGCAGTCTTAGTGCCTTGCCCAAGAAAATTTAATAAATTAGAGAATACAGATTATTTGATCTCGTTGTTGGATGTTTCCTTCCTTTCTCGACATAAATCGTTTTCTTTCACTCTCATGGAATACATTTCATGTCTTTTCAACTACATGCCTCTTAACTAAGGGAAACTATACGGCTCTAAATGATGGGACCTCTTCCTAATCAGCCAGCATAAGCATTTTTGCCGATTTTTGTCACATTTATCTCCCCTAGTTCAAGAAACAGACAGATGCAATCTGCATTTTCCTATTCACTTTCACTTCACATAAAGAATGAACGTAAATGCAGAAGTTTCTTTCTCAATGGCAATTCGGTAGTGATAAAAATTGTCTTTTCTTAACTTGCTATCTTTAGACATGAATTGGGGATAATAGTAAAAAAGATGCAGCACCCAAACCCAAGATATCATTTTTGCGCGTGTTTAACCTAGTGACTTGTAGCATTTAATGGCGCCTATGTAATGGAGATTTCATTTAAGACTTGCCAATAGTATGCGCTTATTTTAGGCATAAAAATAAAATTGGATCCTAATCTTTCTTTTATGTTAAAAATAATCCATTTTATTATTTTGTTATTTTCCCAATTTTATGAGGAATTTTAGGTATAAACAAGATTATTATTTTTGAATACTATGGATAATTGGTTTGATATATGAGGTATAACTGGGATTCCTCTCTACATATTCTTCCATTCTCTCATGCTTCAGCCATGTCTGGTGTTGCTCTTGAAACTTATTTCTTTGCCTTTTGCTGAGAGAAGAATTTTATTGTCTGTATGGCAGTGCCAAGCCCAAGGACATAAAACCTTTTGCATTCCTTTTCTATTCAGCAAGGCTACGTATAGAAAATCAAGAGACTTTGAACAGTGTGTAACTGTACTTGTTGGCACACCTTTCCTCCTGACTCTGCAGAAGATTAGTAATTATTTTACGTCTTTGCTGACATTTCTCTATTGTGTTGATAGCAGAAGTATCTGAGGCGNTATAGAAAATCAAGAGACTTTGAACAGTGTGTAACTGTACTTGTTGGCACACCTTTCCTCCTGACTCTGCAGAAGATTAGTAATTATTTTACGTCTTTGCTGACATTTCTCTATTGTGTTGATAGCAGAAGTATCTGAGGCGGACAGTGAGGAATCAGATGTAAGTGGTTCTGAAGGGGATGACACTTGTTGGATATCGTGGTTTTGCAATCTTCGTGGGAATGAGTTCTTCTGTGAGGTTGACGATGATTACATCCAAGATGACTTTAACCTCTGCGGTTTAAGCAGTCAAATTCCTTATTATGACTATGCTCTGGATCTAATTCTAGATGTTGAATCCTCACTTGGTATGTTGTTAAAAGAATTATTATTGTTTTAACAAGTGTTTCTTGAAATTTATGAATTATGATTCAATTCATATACCAAAAAGTTTGGATCTGTTCTTTTCAAGAATTATGACTATTGCTCTTAAAATTTGTGTTTTCCTCGAGGCTTGTGAACCAAGTAATGTTTAGGCCACAGTATTTTTCCAGGTGTAGTCCTACAAGAACAACTGAAAGGGGAAATCTTCGGTACTTCGAAGAAGTTGAAAACAAAAATTATAGTTATGATTTGATTATATCAGTAGGGTAACGAGTTTAACAAAAGATTTGTTTCATTTGACATTTCTTGCAAGTTATTGCTATTTTCAATTTGTGCTTAGTTGGCTTTTGCAAAAAGATGAATTGCTTTTATTTTTTTCACCTGTTGTGTTTAAGAAAAGATTTAAATGTTATACACGTGGCCCTATTTTATAGCTTAAACTTTTAAATCGAGTGGTTCAACATGGTACCAAAGCAAGCAGAGGTCCATTCCTGGGTTCAAGTCTTGTTGTCTCCCATTTGAAGTTGTGGAACATGTCATGAGGAAAAAATGAGCCCCACGTACACGTGTAGAGGCATGTTGAAGACAAGAATTAAATGATATACATATGATCTGCTCTAATAGTTTAAGTTTTTAGATTAAGTGGTTCAACATGTAGGTATTACAAAGCATTTACTGTGCTGAACTTTTTTTGTGTGGTGGAGAGGATGTCATATTTAAACATAGTAGACGACAAGTTGCTTACTGCTTAAGGCAAGTGTAGTGATGCTTTGAAGAGGTTTTATTTGATTGCAGTACCCGAATCCTGTCCAAGTGTAAACAAGGTGCTAGGATATGGAAATGCAAAACCTGAAAATGAGATTTCTGTTATCGACAAATCTCAAGGAAAAATGCTATCTAATAGCAAGTGAAGTTGAAAATGCAATCACAGTGCACATCAGAGGCATCTCTTATCTGCTGTGGGGATAAATGAATATGTCGAATAGCTAAATCATGGACAGATGTGCCTTTCACTTTCTGTTTCATTAATTTTTATGGTTTCTTTGCGTATGACTTATATCTCATGGCTCTTTGTGTATATAGTTTTAACTTGATTATGATTTTTGGGAAATTCAAATCTTGTAGGTGAGTCATTTACAGAGGAGCAGAATGAATTGGTTGAATCTGCAGCTGAGATGCTTTATGGTCTAATACATGTCCGTTACATATTAACAACTAAAGGATTGGCAGCTATGGTGAGACTTGGTTCTATAATATTATTGTTTTAGTTCCTCAGATTTTATGCAATATGTGAGCTGGCAACCTGATGCAGGCAGGAGTAAGAGTTTAATATCTTTTCACAAGTCCTTGGACCAGTATTTTTACTCTTATTGAACTTTTTAAGTTTAGTTGGTTATGGATTAGGTTTTAGTTAGGCTATTAATTTAGTACTTTAGGTTTACCAACTAGAATTAAATTACTTCCCCAAAATTTTTGAACTTTTCCCAGTTAAGAGTAAATTTTGGATCTTTAGGTTTAGAGGACCTATTTAATTGTTCCAGGAAACGTAGAAATTGGATAATCATCATTTACAGTCCCGAAAACTTGGGTTCGTTTCATAGTTAAGTGTAAAGCAGCATATCTGGTGTCAACTTCGATCTCCATCAATGTTGCTTCATTCTTTCAATCCTGTTTAGTTGTGTAATTTTGCTGGTTAAAGCTTGTCCTCCAATCATTGCACTTTCACAGCTAGAGAAGTACAAGAATGCTGAGTTTGGAAGATGCCCAAAAGTATACTGTTGTGGGCAACCCTGCCTACCTGTTGGTGAATCGGACATTCCCCGTTTAAGCACAGTGAAAATATATTGTCCCAAGTGTGAAGATATTTACACTCCTCGATCCAGGTTCCAAGAGAGTATCCTTTTAGTGCTATTTGATTTGGTGGAACTCATCATCCGTATTCAACTGATTGATTTATAAACTTTGGACCATTTCATTCTTTCTGCCAAACTTGTTTATATTGGTTCTTTAATAATCAAACATGGAGGCATGCTTAAAAGAGAATGTATGGGCTGAAAATGCTGAAACTATTTAAAATTGTCCTTTTCTTTTCCACCTATTCGATCTCTCTCAATTTTTGTTCATGCCTAAAAGATGGTGAATCTGGGTGCGGAGATTGACTTCAATTGCAGTTGCGAAGTTTGGTTTAGAAAAATCAATTTCTCCTCCCGAATTTAAAACTCTCTTAATCCTTATTGTCTGGAAATTGCCGTCATTTGTTTCTTTAACGGATTGGAAGGCATTGATGGAGCCTATTTTGGAACAACATTTCCCCACCTATTTCTGATGACATATGCACACCTCAAACCACAGAAGTCTTCACAGAGCTATGCTCCTAGAGTGTTCGGGTTCAAGATCCACAAGCCGTGAAGCTCAAGTCATGAGAAGCCGTTCAGGTGTGAAGTTCAAAATTATTACTTCTTTGGAACTTCTTTTACCTGCCTGTGAGGTATTTTTTCTTGTTTATGGTAGAGAGTAAAGCTTTTGGCAGTAAAATTATTTGCCATGGCCCACAGTACATTACTTCTTATTTAATGTGGTGATATCTTGATTTGAAGCAATGCTTATTAATTCAGATTATTTCTTGAGATTCCATATCAAATGGTTTTCCTAAATTTCTTTGTTTATGAGGATTTTAATACATGTGGGGGACGGGAACAAGTTTTTTCAGCTAAAGCATGTAGCTAGGCTAATATTTTGATGTGAATAGCAAACCAAAGAATTTGATCATTTTCTGAATTTTTTCATCTGCCTGCTATCTTCTTCATTGATTTGCCATGGATGGAATGTTGGAGTTAAGAGGCAGCTTAGCCCTTGTTTGATATGCATTAAAATTTTCATTTTCATTCTTCTACTTATTTTCAACCACACATTCTTTAATAAAATAATATTTTTCATCACGTAAATAATTTTCCATCAATTTACTATTCCAAAATACATTCTTTCAAAAAAATGTGGCTCATACACACCCATGTATGTCGTTGTCTGGATCAGATGTAGTTTTGAAAGATTTGTGAACATTGGATAATGAGAAAAAAAAGATTTGAGCCGAAATGCAATGGTCCAACTCTTTTAGCCCCTGTTTGGCCCCCATTTTGGGGTGTTGAAATTTATTGGAATAGTGATTGATGGGAGAATGTGTGGTAGAAAAATAATGAAACGTTTTAGATTTGTGTGTAACATTATTTTATTTGATGAATGTGATTGAAATTAAGAGAGAGAATTAATGTAATGTAATGGAAAAAAATGGGTGCCAAACGGAGGCTTATATAGAAACACTGAGGGTGTGTTTGGTATAGATTAAAATTAGATTAAAATTGAAAAACTAGTCGTTATTGTTGACTTTTAGTAGACGGGTGTTTTCAATTTTAATTGGATTTTAAGCACGATTGAATGAGGTTTAAGATTTTTAGTATAATATTTAGCATGTTTGGTGGGAATTAAAATTAGATTTTTAGTAGATTTTAATAAAAAAAATGATGAAATATGTAGTTGAAAAACTATGAATCACTTGAAAAGTGTGGTTAAAATTAAGTGACTTTTACTGGAAATTTTAATTTGATTATAATCCAAACCAAGTAGGGACTTATTCTCACACATTAAAGAATATATGTACAAGCTTTTTCTCATGCGAGTGTGGGCATGTAAGGAAAAGAGGAATGAGAAAAAAAGAAGGAAATAATTACATATTTTGATGCCTCATCTTTAGATGGTTACTGTGATGTTTTCATATTTGTTTTGGGGTCATTGACGCAAAATGTTCCTACTTTTGACGGGTTTTGTGTGAATTGTCCCTACTTATCTTTTTTTTTTTTTTTTTTTTTTACGTAGAACGTCCATACCTTTCACATTTTTGACGCAGAACGTCTTTTTCCTCAATTTTTGATCATTTTACCTTCCAATTTAAATAAAATAAAAAAGAAAAGAAAAATAAAGAATAAATTGCAATCTTACTCATAGGCTTTTCTATAAATGCAAATCAGTCGAAAACTTATAAAAATATTAAAAAAGAACTAAAAAAAAAAAAACGTCGGGAGCTCTTAGCCGCCGCCAGTTATGAACCCAATTTTCATCTCATTTCGGCTACCAAAACTGTCGATTATTACTACCAGTTTAATTTCCTCCACATCCTCTACAATTTCCACCCAAGAACTCCCCA
>CAIGRQ010293964.1:0-10778 GCA_903798375.1 Fraxinus sp. D2006-0159
TGATAATTGCACTATTATCAATGCTTGGCGTCGTAACGCCGTGGCACTGATGCCCTTGAACAAAACAGGGAACCCGACGCCGAGGCGCCATCGATGTATTTTAATTCCGTTTTTCCAAATTTGAGGACTTCTTCTTTGCATGACAAAGAGCTTGACCAACAAGCTATACTTGAAACAGCACTTGTATTCTCACTAGATGCCTAAAGGTACGTCATTGGATGACCACTTAAGTAAGTTTAAATAAATCATGGCCGATTTGGAGATATTGAAAGTTAAGTATGACGAGGAGGACTTGGCGTTGATGTTGTTATGTTCTCTGCCACCATCATATGTGAATTTTAGAGATACTATTCTCTATAGTCGTTATACTCTCATCGTGGAAGAAGCTATGATGCTTTACTATCTAAGAAGAAGATGAGGTATCTTGTTGGAGGATTTGGAAATCATGCTGAATGCTTGATTGTGCGTGGGAGAAATCAAGATAGGAATCTTGGCAGAAATATAAAGGGATATCGAAATCTTGACATGCTGAGAAGACATATCACTATTGTAAGAAGAATGGGCATATTAGAGCTGATTGCTATGCCTTGAAAAACAGAAATAAAGCTGTTGATATTAGTGAGAATGGGAAGCAACCTACTAATACAGTGGAGGTTGATATTGTGGAACACGGGCAAAGTGAAAGAGAGCTTCTTATGATTTCTGACATGAATTCTAAACTTTGTGAGGAATGAGTTCTAAACTCGGCTTGTACTTTTTCATATGTATCCCAATAGAGACTGGTTTTCAACATATGAAGGAGTTTTGAGAGGTACAGTGATTATGGAAAACAACGCGCCTTGCAAAATTGTCGAAGTTGGTACAGTCAGAATCAGAATATTGGATGGGGGTGATCAAGAAACTTATAGATGTAAGGTATATTCTAGAACTTAAGTGGAGTCTCATATCTTTAAGTGCACTTGACTTAAAAGGTTATAGATACACATGTGAAGGTGGAGTTTTGAAGGTGAGTCGGGGTACTCTTGTTGTCATGAATGGACATAAAAACTCTACGCAGTTGTACATTTTGCATGTTTCCACAGTAATTGGGGATGCAATAGTTTCTACTTCTTCTTTAACAGATGATGAAGTTACAAAACTTTGGCATATGCGGTTCGGGCATATGAGTGAGAAGACATGGTGGAACTGAGTAGAAGAGGACTTCTTAATGGACGGAAGACCAGCAAAATAAAATTTTGCTAGTATTGTATCTTTGGGAAAAAGAAAAGAGTCAGATTCACGAAGCAAACACTTGAACATATCCATTCAGATCTTTGGAGACCGACTAGGGTACCATCTAAAGGTGGCCAATATTACTTATTGACAATGATGGATGATTTCTCTAGGAAATTTTAGGTATTCTTCTTAAAGCAGAAGAGTGATGTGTTTGGGATCTTCAAGGAGTGGAAAACATTGGTAGAAAAGTAGACTGAAAAATAGGTAAAACGTCNTGATGTGTTTGGGATCTTCAAGGAGTGGAAAACATTGGTAGAAAAGTAGACTGAAAAATAGGTAAAACGTCTATACACAGATAATGGTTCAGAGTTTTGTTCAGATGAATTCAATAACTTTTGCAGGGCTGAAGGTATCTTGAGACACTTGACATTACCTGAAACTCCTCAACAGAATGGTGTAGCAGAACGGATGCATAGAACTTTGATGGAAAAGGTTCGTAGTATGCTTTCAATTTCTTTGGTTTCCTAAAACTTTTTGGACTGAAGCCGCTACTATAGCTTGTTTTCTCATTAATCGCCCACCCTCAGTTGCTATTGATAAAAAGACACAAGAAAATGTATGATTTGGTAAACTTTCTTCCTATTCTGCTTTGAAGATTTTTTGGTGTCCCGCTTATGATCACGTGGGTAATAGGAAATTGAAGGAATATAAATTTTGGTGTCCTGAGATAAGAAATGTAATTGTTAGTATGGATGTAATATTTGATGAACTTGTCATGGTTCATGGTTCACCTCTTGGGAATTCTAATAAAACTAAGGAGCAGAATCATTCAACTCAGTTGGAGTTGGAAATTGGTTCAGAGGAACAATCAGATGTTGTAGAGCAGTTTACTACAAATCAGTCCAGTTCGGGGTTGACAAACAGTAATATCTTACCTACTTTGCCTACACCACCAACACCATAATATTCTATAGCTAAGGATAGACATCGAAGATAGATTAGACCTCCACAGAAGTATTAGGAAGCATATTTGGTAGCTTATACATTAAGTGTGGCTGAAGATATTGATTCCACAAAGGAGCCTACTATATATTTAGAGACAGTCAGTTGCAGTGACTCTAGCATATGGATAATTACTATGCAGGAGGAAATGGAGTTATTGAGCAAAAATAACACTTGGGACTTGGGCGTTTAAAAGAAAGGAAGGCACATTAGGGATTGAAGATGTTAGATATAAGGCTAGATTGGTGACAAAGGGCTACATTCAGATTTCAGGTGTTGACTTTATAGATGTGTTCTCACTAACTTTGAAGCATAGTTCCATCTAGGCTTTATTTGGAATGGTGGCTAAGAATGACTTGGAGCTTGAACAGATGAATGTCAAGACATCATTCTTACGTGGAGAACTTGAGAAGAGCATCTACATGCAACAAGCAGAGGGATTTATAGTCTCTGGAAAAGAAGACTATGTGTGCTTGTTGAAAAGTCATTGTATGAACTAAAGGAGTCACCGAGGTAGTGGTATAAGATGTTTGATTCATTCATGACTACTCATGGTTACTTCAAACGCAATTATGATAGTCGTGGGTACTTTAGAAAAAAAATAGTGGGTTATGCTCATAGCATCCAAAGATAAAGCAGGAGTCAGAAAAGTGAAGTTTCAACTTAGCAAGGAGTTTGATATGAAGGATTTGGGTGCAGCAAAGAAGATTATTGTTATGAAAATCATGAGGGATAGAAAAGCTGAGATTGTATTCGAGTCAGAAGGGGTACATTGAGAAGGTACTTGAAAAACTCAATATGTGAATGTAAAAGCTGTCAGTACTCCCTTGGCTGCCCACTTTAAATTATCATCTAACTTATGTCCTTAGTCATATGAAGACAATGATTACATGTCTCGGGTTTCTTATTCTAGTGCAGTTTGTTTGCTTATGTATACTATGGCTTGTACAAGACTTGATTTAACACATGCAGTTAGCAGATACATGATATATCATGGCAATGAAAATTGAAAAGCAGTGCAGTGGATCTTCAGATACTTGAGGGTCTATTCTAATGCTTGTTTACATTTTGGTAGAAATTCAGATGGAATCAATGGGTATGCGAATTCAGATTATGCAGGGGATCTTGATAAGATGAGACTTTGCTATCATTTGGAAAGCTACTTTGCAAAATATAGTAGTTTTGTCTACAACAGAAGCATAATACATGACCATTACAGAAGCATGTAAGGAGGCTATGTGGCCGAGAGGATTGATTGGTGAAATTACTAAAGACTAACAGATATCTACAGTATTCAGTGATAGTCGGAGTGCAATTTTCTTGACTAAGGATCAAATGTTTCACGAGAAGACTAAGCACATTGACGTGAGATACCATTTTGTGCGTGATGTGATTTCTCATGGTGATATTGTAGTGAGCAAGGTTGATACCAAGGATAATCTTGCTGATATGATGACAAAACCACTTCCTATTGCTAAGTTTGAGTATTGCTTGAACTTAGTGGGTACTTGTCATTGATTTAGTCCATTGGGGCTTGTTTGGAAGAGTGGGAATGATGTTTACTTGCAGATGTGTCTTGAATTCCTTGTGATGAAATGTGGTTCAAGGTGGAGATTTATTGTAGTGCGATCCAAATTCCATTTTATTTGGGTTTGATAGAATAAAAGAAGTCTAAGGAGTTTGAGTTTTTTAAGAGTAAAAATTAATGAAGATCAAATTTCATTAAGGATTGAGAGTTTAGCTTTGAAAATGATTTGAGATGAAGAAAAACACTTTGGAGTGGTAATGAAGAAAAAATAGAGGAGAAATAGCATGCTCGGCGCCGTAGCATCGAGCAGGGGCGCCGCGGCCCCGACGTCCCTGAACAAAACAGGGAACCCAGTGCCAAGGCGCCATCGAGGTATTTTAATTCCATATTGTATCTTCACATATGATTATTCAACAACATCTTGAGAGTTAGAAAGCTTAGATTTCAATTGAGAGAATTGAGATATTGATATTGTAAATACAATTACTATTGATTTTAGTGAGTTTTCTTCTCTGTCCGTGGTTTTTCCCATATTGGGTTTCCACGTAAATCTTGGTGTTTATTTTTTCTTCTCGTTTATTTCATTATCGTCATTATCTTGCGATCTAAAATTAATAACAACTCTCAATTTAAAATATTTTCTTAGCATGGTTAACTTAAATAGTACTTCACCACAAAATATGATTTTCATTCTCATTAAAATGAGAGAAAATCCTGCTAAGTTGTCTTGTAGATTTTTATTTGTATATTTCTAGGAAGTGTGAGTTTACTTTAAATGAAAAAAGAACAATTAACATAATAATAATTATTGTAAATTAATTACTATTTGTAAATGATCATTGCACTTTTACTATCCTAATTATATAAACTCTATATAAAGATGGAACATTGATTCTCTCTTTTCTTTTCTCTTTTCTATCTAATTTATAAAATTTATTAATACAAAGCTTTAGTCAACAGAGTTATCAAAAGTGATTCCGATAAAAACAAAATTCTAGCTAATTGAGTTAGCAATATATTATTCTTTATCTTCAAAAAAGAAAAGGTGAGTAAGGTCTCATAAATTTATTCGAATAACAACAAATAGATATATGTTGTTCGATTTGGTTATATTGTTTTAACTTTATCGATTAACGGCACGATACATATGTTTTATCGACCATTTAATACAATTTCAGAAGAATATTATATTAATACTTTGAAAGCAATATCAATTAAAGAAAGAAGAATATTGCATTGTTGCTATAAATAAAAACTTCAAAAGACTATTACGTTGTTAAGCATACTTCAAATATAAATACTTAGAAGAATATTATATAGTTCTTGAAGATTAATCATGATACTTGGTCCAAACATTTGAGGAATCTGAAAGGTCTAGGCCCCGAATCATCGTCAGAAACCTACTAAAGTAATAAAGGCGAATGATCAGATGAAGTTCGATTCAAGTGCCTCACTGTAAGCTGTCGACAGAATGTTGCAGCTATAGAATTAATGAGTACCATATCCAGTCTCTTTCTGATTCGACCATTGGACCAAGTATACCGATTCCCAAGAAAACCATCATTCTCTAAACCACAATCTAACATCATATCAGAGAAAGTAGTAGTGTCTTGATCACGAGTATTATGACCAGTGCACTCACTATCATGTGTAATAACGTTTAAGTCTTCCCCCAACCAACCAAGGGTCGTACATATCGAGGGAAATGTGGTGAAGTCCCTCCCACAAATCCCTCCCGATAGTTAATTTACATGAAGCGTAGATAGAAGTCAGATAGATGGGATGCATTAGTCTAAGATCCTTAACTCTAACGTGAAGGAATTGTGAATGATCAACAATAATAGTAATAGTAGTACCCATGTTCCAAAAAAACCAGATCTTGTTCGACTCATTCTAAACTCTCATGTCAAATTGTAGATATCTTCGAATATATACAAATCTATGCTGAAAAATAAAAGGCTCCAATATAACCAAGAGAAAAACCTGATGAAGCTGTATAAATCTCTTCAGGCGGCGACGAGTAGCTACACTAGCTACACATCTCGCATTCCATATGATGGTACTCATCTGGATGTGCATGAAGAGGTATCATGTGACCGACTCTTGGTCACCATCCTAGGAATTGAAGTATTGGTGGCTTTCACATTTCTTTTTCGACCAACTAGGATAAAACCATCCTCCTTTGTCCTACTAGTCATGCCTGCCAAATCATCAGCCGAAGATCGACAATATGGACCTTGTTGATGAACTTCAATATGAGAAAAAATTAGAATCGGACTGATCTGTAGATAAGAAAGCCTCCATATTCTGCTAACAATGTGCAGAGATAGCAGGAACATCTGGCTCCATAAAACCCTGTTGCCTCTCTAACATATCTACCAAGAAAGAATCAAAAAATGTAGAACTAATCATCATAGGTGCATGCTGATGGGGTCTAGAGACTGAATTGCTAAATGAGGAGCTGATGTAATAATATGAGAACTCTGAGTATCTACCCTAATGGGAGCAACTGTAGAATGATCTGATGGTAGAGAACTAGTAATATGCGGAGCAATATGATTAATAACAGGTAGAGCAGTATAAAGGCTAGGAGCCATACGGTTAGCAGATGTAAGTGATGTAGTAACTGTAGTGACGAAAATGATAGGAGCAATAGTGGTAACAGTTTGAAGAGTAGAATGAGAAATCATTTCTGATGTACTATCTTGTCTCTTTTGATTTCTCTTAATAGGTGTCCACCTCATGCAAGGTGTTGTCATAACATCCTTACCACTACCCTTCTCTTTGGTTAGAATTGGATTAGGCCTATGATTTAGGTCACCAATATTTGGGACCATGACGGTGGAGTAGAATAGGAGCCACTAGAACAGTTCGCATCCAGATGACCGAAGTGTCTGCAATGAAAGCAAAAGTCGGGTACCTTATCATACACAATAGGCTACCAATATCCCTCACTCTTCTCTCTTTCTATCCACATTTGATCAGGGAGTTTACATTCTAAATCAACCTCAATACATACCCTCACTTCACTTGGTCGTCTAAGGTCAGAAGTGGCTTCGTCAATACGAAGCGGAAGCCCAATAGCTTTGTCTATAGCAAATAATACGCTCTTGGCACGAAAATGAATAGGTAGTAAAGGAAAAGATACCCAAATAGGAGCCTCATGTTGTGGAGTAAAGATGGGGGTCCACTTAAATACTCTCAGAGGACAACATCAATATACCAAGTAGGTTTGAGGAATAATCGTGAATAATCTTTCTCGTGCGCCATATGAATTATAATGTGTGCATCATCAATAAGACTTATCTCATAATCACCAATAAATGTAAAACACATAAATTTTTTACATACCTTGATCATAAAGGGTTTACGATGCACAAATTTACCAACAAGTGTAAACCTGTAAACCTCAACCAAAAATTGCTCATCCGGCTCTTTGAAAAATATAGCAGGCTCACCATGATGGATGTAAGGTTCTTTAAAAATCAAACTATGATATCTAGATTTCTGAGGAGCACGAAGGATAGTAGCAAATGATTTCCTTTGACTCCTCTCAACTTGAATCACAATAGGTTTGTTATTGATAGCTACAGCATATAATCGAGGAACCTGGGTGGTAACTGGTAAACTGGAAAGATTAATAGGTGGTCTGGTCCCCATATTTTTTGCTTGCAAAGGTCAATTCTGAGGTTTTATTGCTGGAAAAGAGGCTGCTAAATTAGTTTTAAGCTTAATCCTTGATGGGAGCTCAAAATTGGCGGTGAGATTAGCTAAGCTATTGATCGGAGGTACGGATACTGGAGGGATAATAGCAAGAGCAATAGACACTGGTGGATGAACCATATCGACTGGAGAAGTAGATTCACCAGAATTTTGAATTGGAAGAGGTTCAACAGCCCTGACTTGAGAGATTAAATTAGTGTTCGATTGATCATCAATTCTATCAATTGGTGAATTACCCATCATCATTTGACCTTCAATTATTGTTGTGTTGTTTGAATTTGGAGAAAAAAACCTTAGAAACAGGTTCAATTGAAACGGGCTGCCCAATCTTACAAAACCACACCTTTGAGGGATTAATTCCTGAAATTTAGTGTTCAATTGAAGCAATTGGTTGATGATTCACTGTTAATCCATCATCAATTGAGGATCCCCTTAATGAATTGAGCATTTGGAGCAGCATAGAAATATCAAATTCCTTAGACCCATTTTTTTCGCACAACGCCTGAACTTCAATCTCAAATTCTTCGAGTTTGGGTAGAAATTTATCTTGACCTACGGTATGGTTGTGTGCATCTGAGGGTGAGGAAGAATGCCCATGTGGTCCGGGACCATGGGTACACTGGATGGAGGAGAGATCGCCATTATTCGAAGGCTGCATCACGACAGTTACGATTGGGCAAGTTTCTTGGAGAAATTCAGGTTGTTGGGGTACAAATTAGGGATGACCCATGCCTGTGCTAGGTGGTCTAGGTGAAGGAAAACCCAAGCCAGGTGGTTCGCCACCATGGCTCATCCGGATGTCATTGGAATTGGGGAAAATCAGGTGCGCTGTCATGACTGGAGAGGTTTCAAATTACAATTCAGATCTTGTACAAGCTATTTGGGCAAAATTGTTTACATGGTTGTGTTCGTCCTGATAAGGGGAGTTGACTAGTGGTAAGTTACAGCCAGCTGGGTGGCCAGACGGTGGTATTCTAGAGTTTGGCCAAGTTTCAAGAAGTGAATTTTGGAGCTCAATTCCGACCAGATTGCTTGGAGTTATGGGGTGATTTTTGGTAGGAATTGAAGAGGAGGTAAGGGGCTTGCCACTGATACCAATGTCCGATGGTTTGGACGGTAGGAGGTCGACGGAAAATGAGTTCATTTTTTGGGAAAAAAGGGGCAAAAACTCGAAAAGTCTTAACTTTGACAAAATCTTTAGGAGAAATCAATATGCCTTGTAATATTATTTCTCAAAATATGTGTTTTTACAATGAAAAGAATAATCCTATTTACATGGAATACCTAAAAGCTAATTAAAAATGAAATAGAGTATTAAAAGATATCAAAAAGATACCATACATAAGTTTTAACTAAAAAGAAGTGTAGGCGAAATCTAGAAAAACGCATCCTATTTTGCACTATGCGGTTGCATAGGTTTATTGCATATAGTCGTATAGGCTAGTCTTCTACCCTTACTTTGGTCGCGGTATGGATGCATGCGGTTGCATGCCTAGAAATACTATGCGGTCTCAAAGTTAACCTTCACAGATTCATTGTCCTTGCTTGAACCAAGTTGATTCACCTTATTCTGTCTTCCAAGCCCAACATGAAACTTAGCATTGTTCTTGTTGTGATCGATGTTTCATCCATCGTATATTGAACATGTAATCCCATGATTTCTTTAACCTTCTTGCTCGTGACCTAGTCATTAGTCCTTCATCCATGATCAATGTGTCATTGTCCTTGCAAGCTTCCTTGTCCTTGCTAGCTCTCATATCATGGTTTTCATCAAATTGTTACATAAAAATGATGATAGGCAAGACAAAAATAAATAATAAGAACACAAAATTTACTTGGAAACCCAGGAAGGAAAAAAATCACTTGAGGAGAAAATTCACTATATCAAAGATGATTACAAGAGGCGTGTCTACTTCGAATAATATTATATTATGAAACCCAGGTCCATACGCTAGCTTCGCATATCTCCATTTTTTATAATTTTATTTTCACCAAATAAGTCGTACCGCTAGCTTTTTCAGGCCCGACCAAATAGAATTCGAGTCACTGTACTCTAACAAAATCTCCACATTGACGCGAATTTCAATATATGTAATAAAACATTACTATTCTACAAAACTCTCAACCTCCTCAACAAAAATCCCTAAGGAAAAATCAAGCAATGAATACCAACCAAGTCCAAGTAAGAGGCTATATGAAGTGACATGGTCGTCACATTAGTATGATCATCTTAGGTACCACTTTTCTCACAACAATATTACCATGGGCAAATAGTCCCTTCAACCAAATGATTTTCTTTACAAGCCTATGTAATAGTCATGTACTCAACCTCGTTAGTAGACAATGCAACTGCAGTCTATAAAGTAACATTTCAACTGATAGCACAACCACCAATAGTAAAAAAAAAAAACTCACAAGAGATCTTCTCTTATCAAGATCTCTAGCAAAATTAGAATCAACATACCCAATAAATTTATCCGTATTTCTCCCATAATGCAAACAAATATTAGTAGAGCCAAGCAGGTATATGAAAATCTACTGAACAACCTATTAATGTTATGTACCAGGATTTGTCATATATCTATTGCCTGCACAATTAAACATGATAAATCTGGAAGTGAACAAACTATAACATACATGAGAGATCTTACTGCACTAGAATATGGAGCTGTGACATAAAATCAACCTCATATTGCATATTGAACCCATAGAGATCTTTTACAATGTACCATTTTTACTGCTAAAGGTGTACTAACAGGTTTGGCATTTTGCATATTGAACCTGTAGAGATCTTTTACACTGTACCATTTTTGACAAGTATTATTTGCTTGTCTTTCTATCTCTTATAATCTCCATTCCAAGTATCTTCTTTGCTATTCTTAAGTTATTCATATCAAATTATTTATTAAGCTAGGATTTTACCTTTCTTGTCTCTCCTTTATCCTTAGCTATTATCAACATATTATAAGAATAGGTATACAAACAAACCATCAACACACTTTTTAAAGTAGACACAACTATCATAAGTGCTTCTTTTGAATTCATGAGTAGTCATAAATGAGTTAAACTTCTTATACCATTGTTCAGGCCATAAAGGGACTAATTACGCCCAAAGAATAATGCGGTAGTTGTAGTGCAGTTTTGGGGTGTCGTATCCACGGAGAGATGTAAAATGCTTAAGGGTTCCAAAAAGGAGTGAGTCATCGTCTTAAATTTGTAGTAAATCCAATGTTGAAGTACCAAAATTAAAATCAATGATTTGAAGCAGTGAAGCGTCGAAATTTCTCCAGTTGGATCAGATCATTCACAT
>CAIGRQ010293978.1:0-12917 GCA_903798375.1 Fraxinus sp. D2006-0159
TATTCATTTAAGGGTGTTTTTGTCTTTTGAACACCCTTAGGTCATTTTGGAAATATTGATTTGTAGAAAAGTCAAAAGGGAATTTGGGCCATTTGACTAGGTCATTTTGAAAAGTACCCCTCCCATCCTTAAATTGATAATCAACCATACCCATCTACCTTAAAAAAAATTTTTTTCTCTATTCTTCTAATTTAAAAATCAATTATATTGTTTTTCTTCTCAAAATTACTTAAATCGATGGATGAAGTTGCTATTTTACTCGATCTTTACAATCAAATTGGAATTCCAATTAGATGGAATTCGTCAAGAGGAAATACTTTTCTAATTTTTGAAAGGTTGGAGATGAATTGTGCCAAAAAAATTGGCTAGAGGTATAATTGTTACCTTTGTGAAAGATTGGTGAGGAAATGCACAAGAAACCAAAGTTAAAAAAATTTGACATAATATTTTCTCATAGACTACAGTTGATCTTGGATCACTTCATCATGCACATTCTAGTTCTGCCCTTGCCTAAATCCAACAGAGATAAAAAGAATAAGATGGAAAATCATATTAGAAGCAGGTTTTATTCATTTGACATTGACAGCAGATCCAAATTAAAAGGCAAAAATATCTACATTGAATTTATAATGCACACCAACAAACTCAAAAGGATATACTGCACACATAATCCACCAGTTAGACAATAACATATAACGAAGTATAGCGGAATTTCTCCTCATATACCTTCATCTCTACAATGCAAACCAAGGGATTACAAGTCCCTATGCACAGAAGAACAACATACAAATGGAACCCAATACGGCTTTCCCTTCTTCTTCTCTTTCTTAATCTCTGATGGATACCTTGCTGGAGAGTTCCACTCCTCCATTTCTTTATTGGGTGCTCCAGAACCTAAAGTCGAATTCACAGTGGTTGCTGCTCGATCATTATCTTTCGTGCCACTCTCGTCTTTCTGATTTGCAGCAGGCACTTGTTTTGGGTTAGGAGACTTGGATTCACTCAGAAGATTTTTCAGTGGATTGTGTTGCTTTCCTGAGCTCCAGTTTGTCACTTTGGCAATAATCTCCTCGTTTTTCTTCCGACCTTCTGATTCATTCACTACATTTGTTATGGAAGGGAACCAGCCTTGTGGAAGAGCTTCAGATTTCGGTTGTTGTGCATTCTGAGCTATCTCAATTTCTGAAGCAGAACCTTTCTGGCTAATATTATCTACAGACTGGACCAATGTCCTGAAGGTTGGAGGCTCAAAATCATCTGACTTGTGATGATGGCCTTCTGTGGATTTAGCCTCCTGCTTCTGAATATTAGCTTCTGATTTTTCTGCTGCATGGGAATTTGTTTCGGCAGCAGTTCTTGGGTCAGATTGCAAGGAAAGGACTGTTTAATAATTCATATGAAGCAACAGAATTAGAACGACTGAATTCATCTATTACACAGTAAAAGGGCATTGTATGACATGCAACATCGAGCCATCATCTAATTTATCACCTAATATGAAAGACAGATGCACACAGGGTTGAAACCTCAGATCCAAGTTCTCTACGGAAAGCCATGGTGAGGAATGCATATTAGATCTGGGTATTCTTTTCATTTGATCCCAAATCGACTATGAGATGTTTTGCACAAGTCCATTGATGATGGAAAGGTACTAATGGTAAATAATGTGGCTAGTAAAGTCATAGAAATCAGCACCATTAGAATCAGATTGGTAAATGGTTTAATAAAAGATGATCACTGATGTAAAATTACATCCCAGATTTGTAAAGAAACTTGGTCTGTTTGAATGCATGATCCAATGGGCTACAATTTCTGAAACGGGGTGGGCCTGTAGTTGCTATTTGGCCTTCATAAGGAGTCCTTCAAAGTGAGGTCCAAATGGAGTGGGCTTGAGATGAATTTCCGGGCTTGATTCTGGGTGATATAGGGTGGATTGCACCTCCCCTGTCAGCCATAGCTTTTGGACAAATTAGTTGCACCTCCCTCCATCAGTTAATATCAGAGCTAGAGGTGTTGAGTTCAAGTCAATGCTGGAGCATTTCTACTGAATGCAAGCGCATGCTTGAAATTCAGGTGGGCATATAGTCTCTATTTGGGTGTGGCCAATGGCGCCTTCATAAGGTGCCTTTCGAAGTTAGGCCCAAACAGAGTGGGCTCCCAAGCCTGATTCTGGGAGACAGGGATTTCACCTCTCCCATCAGCTATACCTTATGGACAAAGTGGTTGCATCTCCCTACATAACTCTCACAACATGAGAGTTCAATCTGGGAGGTGGAGTAACCTCAAGAAACTGATCATAATGAAGAGCAACTTGAGGAGCCTAAACCATCATAAAAAATGCCAGATTATTACCTTACCGTAGATGGAACTACAAGGGAGGTTAGCCAACCTTAAAGATCTGGTTACGCTAATTTTATATCATAGCTTTGACAGGAATATTCGAAAATTCGAGTGAAGATCCGAAGACTTTAAATGAAGCAATAAACAATGAAGAAAAGCATACACAGATTGCAGCTTGGAAGACGAAAGTAGTTCCTCACACAAAATGGAACTTGGGATCCGGTGGACAAACCAAAGTAGGGTTTACGCAACATGAAGGGTGGGAATTTAATGAAATATTTTCGCTTGTTATTGAGCACTCATCAATCAAAAATTAGTAAGCAATTAAGAAGAGATATGATCTAGACTTGGAGCACATGGGTGTGAAACACAGGGAGCTCAAAGAGAATATCTTTAAGCAGCAACCAATTGGGTTTTGGGTTCGAAAGGAGAAGCATGTGTGTTGCTAAAAAAAAATTATTGTATAGGTTCAAACACTTGCCTAGACAACTTTATTAATGGTTTGAGACATTAATGTCATTAAATGCCTATGGAAGGAGCAATTCTGATAGTTGGGTTCATTTTGAAAGGCTTGCCGATGCTAAATTCATCCATCTACTTTTATTTGATGATGACATGCTTTTAACATGTAAGGATGGACAATAGTAAAAATGTTTTGCATATTCATGTTGAAGAATGCCTATTAGAGAAACAATTTCAATAATCGTGTTTAAGGCTAAATGACGCTTTTTTCATCTATCTGCTTATTTATGTTAATTACATGCTTATATCATGTAAAGATAATGAAGCAATAAAGGATCTGAAGTAATGATGAGCTCGGAGTTTGAAATGAAGGGCTTGGGAACCGCAGAAAGATCCTTGGGATGGAGATTTGTAGAAAAAGAATAGAAGATTTTCTATATTTGTCATAAGAAGGATATCTGAAGAAAATTCTAGAGCAATTCGGTGTGGTTGAAGCTAAGACAGGTTAGAAACCATTTGGCAACGCATTTTAAACTCTGAGCAACTCAATCACCCAGCACTGAAGCAGCAGAGATATATATGGCTAAGTTTCCTTACTCTAGGACCACTAAACATTTGATGTATGCCATGGTTTGCAGAGGACCAGGCATCACATTCAGCAAGTTTGGTAAGTAGCCAGGAAAAAGCCATTGGCAGGCAGTTAAATGGGTACTTCAGTATTCGAACGAACACGAGAAGTTAGTTTAGAGTATGGTCAAGCACAGAAAATTAACAGGTATAGCATATAAAGTAAATTCCGATTTTGCAGAGGATTTAGGAGATTTAAACAAAAGAAGATTACTGGCTGGATAGTATATTACCCTGCATGGGAATGTTGTAAGCTGGAAAGCTAATCTTCAATCCATAGTGGCATCGTCAACAATGAAAGTTGTATTTATTGCTCTTACAAAAGCAATAAAAGTGCTACGTTAGAAGATCAAGAAGTAAATGGCAGAGTCTGGTGTGCTAGTCAAAGTTGAAGGTATCTCTCAAAGAATCACATGTTCAATGATAGAACTAAGTATTAAGGCTGCTTTTATATGAGACATCATAGCTTTGACATTATGTAATCACTGTTTGAATTTGAAAAATGTCAGAGAGATTAAACAGCCCTGTTGACGGGAAGTGACTATGGGACCAGCATCTGGGATTTGTGATCCGAAGTTGGATATTTGTTATGATTTGGATCACATTTAGAGAACAGATTATTCAGAGAAATTTACAGTTAAGTGAAGACTAGCAAGTTAGTAAAAATAGAAGAATGAGACTGGAGTGTATTTACTCTTGGAGAAAATTCCATATTTCAGCCTCTGGTTCCGAATAAAAGAAATAAATCTGGTCCCACCACAGATGTAGGGGAGTTCCTGAACCACAAAAAATTCTGCGTTCTGTGCTTGTTAATCTTGCCTCTGTTTCATTCTTTCTTTATTTCTTATGAAAATTTCTGGTGTATTGCTGTTTTCCTTACAACTACTAACCAGCAGACAAACTACTACTTAATTTATCGGCCTATTATTATCTTGTATTTAAATTGGGTTCTCTTATATTTATATACAGTGACAAAAGAGTTTACCTGATCCCCAGTTCCCTTCGAGACTCTCAGTTGGACTACTTGAAGCACCTGATATAAACACTGAAGAATTCCCATCTTTCTGTTTTGTGAGCTTGTCATCAGCTTCATCTTGTGAAGGCTCAAAACTAATACCAGAGGCTTTTTCACCATTATTATTAGAAATAATGGTATCATCAACAGTACCAGAACTTTTGTTTAGAACTTCAGAATCTGACGGTGGAGCTCCTGGCTCTTTTGAAAATGAGATGGGTGAATGCTTGTCGGATGCTACAATATTGCCATCATGAATCAGTTTCACACCCGAATCTATGCCAACAGACTTTAATGTGCTAACATCGTTACTTGTACGTCCGTTCTCAACAGCAGCAGAAGTTTCATTTAAACATTCCTGACCTACAGGCACAGATTCTTGCTCTTTTGAGGTAGGTTTATCATGATTTTCACTCGATATTACAATACTGCCATCAAGATTCAGTTCACCTCCCATTCCAACTGCATCCTTAGGTTCTGATTTTATAACACCATCACCAGCACAGCTATTTTCTTCAGCAGAATTTTGTTTCAAAGATTCAGAATCTACGGGAAGAGGTGCCAACTCATCAGAAATTGGACATTCTGCACTTCGGTCTGAAGTTGAAAAATCAGCCGGATCCAGTGACTGCAAAAAATAACCATTCTTTGCTTCTTCATTATTCGTTAATTTACCCTGGGCACCAACATCCTCGCTTCCATTCCCTGCATTGAAAAGCATACTGCTAGACTTTTCATCATAATGGTTGCTGTCTTCTACAAGAGTCTTGGTAGTTTGATCATCATTAGGTGCAAAAGGCCTTTCTGCATTACTGGAGGTTGATTTTGAATAAACACGTAATATGTCCTCAGAGTCCCCTTCACTCCTTTCATTTCCAAATATAACACCCTTCGCACTCTTACTCATGTCACAATTACTAGCATTCTCACCTCCTCCATGCAAGTTGGTTTCTTGCTTGATTTCCTTATCAGCAGAAGAGTTAATAGATATGATATCAGAGCCATTAATTGGAGAATTCTCATAAAGAGCATTCTGAGACGAGTCAACAGAATGAGACAGCAATTCTTGGGTACTGCAGTTTGTTTCAATCTTATGGTCCTCTGCCCCAGAGGTAACTTCACGGTGTTCTAAGCCACAAGTTTCAACACTTCCGCTTGTTTCTCTCAATGTGGAAGTATCAGAAACTGCTTTAAGATTATCTTCCATAGCACTGAAACCACTCGAAGCTACAGAAGAGCTAGGCATACTTCCTTCTGGCTTAACCGAATGGGCAATCGAATACTCCTCTGCAATAGTACATTCATCAACAGCTTCTACGGATCTTGTTATTTCAGCAGGGCTCAGGTCCAGAGGAAGCTTAGACTGAATATATTTATGATCTTTGAAATCTTCAATTATGACTTCAGGGTTATCTACTCCTAGTACATTTGCAGAGAGCAAATGCATCTGTTCCTGCCCAACCTCTGACTTGCATACCTCAATCAAATTGTGGTCACTTTCTCCATTTAAATCTGTGGCAGAATCAGCATCCTTTTTGACCTCAGCAAAAGCATCCAAGTTTTCAGTAGTTTCGTTTTGAGGATAAACTTCATGTTTGACCACTTCAGAATCCAACTTATCACAAAGTTTTTCCTCTCTATCTACTATTATCACATTAAGATCTGAATTTTTTTCTTCTGCAGAGTCCAACGTCACAGACTCTAAGCTTTTCAGATATGCCTCATCTTTTTCCCCTTTGGCATCTACAAACTGTTCAGTACTCACCGGCTCTTGCTGTATTTTTCTATCACCATCTTCATTTTTATTACCAGTGATTACATCAGTTTGACTCTCAGATTTGATAGGACTAGACTGTAGAGCATTAGTGAATCCAACAGAAACTGCTTCAGATGTAGTAACACTTGGTGGAACAATACTTTCCTCCAACTGGTCCACCGCACATTCCAGTTTGCAGGATTGGCTGCTGCTTGTGGGGTCATTCAGTTGTTCAGTTGTCTCTGCAGTCACGGGAGTGGACTTGATATTATATGAAATAAATTATATTCAATGACACACTAGTATGCATAAGACAGCTGTGAGTTGGATAATCAGTTTGTCACATTTAACAAGTCTTCCAGAAGCTTGCCGAAAGAGGAAAGATGAATAATAATAAAGAACACGAGAAAAACATACTGAATTTTTTATTTTATTTTTTCAATTTCAATGTGCAATATAACAAATGTTTTTCGCAATCATCATATCTTTCTTTGACGAGATCTAATTTCAAGACTGGAACTAACATAAAAACTTGAACCGCAACACTAGAGATTAACAAACCTGTTGAAATTTCATGTGCATTTATATGCATTATTCATATTACAGAATGTCCTCATCCACTTCCTATATGAATTGAACGAAGGCCCAGCTCCCAACAATATTCAATCATGTCATCAATGTTTCATAATTTATAATCTCATTTTTATCAAACGCGATTATCAGCCCTAACAATCTCATTAACTTTTATCAATGCCATTGTTCCCAAAAGTCCAGGCTTGAGAGGATTGGAATCCCACACCATTTAAACCCTAACAATACCCCACGGTCCAAATCCAACGTCCACGGCAGCCCACTCCAAGACGACCTTCGCATTATCAGCCGGCCCATCCACTTTGCTGCTGATATTCGGCACTTCGCTTAGGTCATCCCTTCCAGAATTCGAACTCAGGACGTGGGATTGCTTTGATACCAATTGGTGGAGACCCAACCATTATTCTCAAAAGCACAGGATTGAGGGAATTGGAATCTCACACCTTTTAGACCCTAACACATACTTCAGATAAAAACAGGAACGAACAGATAGTTGTTCATTCAAATGTATTTAAAATTGAAATTCCTTGTTTCAGTTTATTCTCCTTAGTTTCCTGAAATACATTTCCTTTAGGAAAAGCAATAATATAGCATTTAAAAGTACTGTAGAACATTGCTCTAGATCTGGACAGATCCTGAGGAGGGACTCAAGTTCCTTCAAGACATAGAGGAGTACAAGTCAGACTTGGATGCTGAACGAGAGATTTCCACATTCAGATTCGATTAATTTAAGCAATAGTTCATATGACTAATATGCATGATGTCCACTATTGCTTCCTAAAATTCACTAGTATATTTTCCATCATGGATACAAACAGCAATAAGCTTGAAATCAAAATTATAATGCTAGTCATCAGAAGTTAATTTACAATGAAAAGCAGTGGATGCTATGACCAAATAATCAAACGCTTACTGGCAGTTTCATCAGACTTCATTAGTTGGTTCCTATTAAGATCATCCACCACTCCTTTTTCCACACTCTTATCCGAAACACTCTCTAAACGCTCCTCCAGACCTGGACTAACTCCACTATCTGAAAACTCCGCGACTGCATCTGTAAACACTTCATCTTCCGATCTGTTCGATCTGTTCGATTTTTCACCTGCTCCACTGCTACTATTGAACTCCTTGATATTTTGCTTCTCAGCCTTGGTACCTTTACAAACAAACAGCTCCTCAACAAAAATCCCAGATTTTTAACTTAAGAATCGGAATCAAACAAATGCTTACAATCTAACATATGTAGAATATGAATACAAAATCAAGAAATCTCACTGGGGGTTTGATGATCCTCATCTGAGCTACGCTCCTCTTCCGAAACAGCCAAATGGGGATCCTCAGCTTCTGATTCAATTAGCTTATAGCCTTCAACTTTCCCACAAACCCTCTTGTGGGCTCTTCTGTGTCTGGCACTTGGGTGTGGATTTGGAAAAGGCCAACCACATCTATGGCATAGGTAAAACCCATGAATCTCATGCCCTTCGAGAATCAAAGAGAAAAAGTAAGCAATTAATTTTGCAACAAGATTGGGAATTCGGGCCCAGAAAAAAAAAATTACAAATTAACAAGTCAAAAGATCCTATAACAACATCGTATACAAGTCAAGATTTCCTATTACCCAGTTACAAAGAGTTCTTCCCATTGTGGGTTTGTGCGTGTGTTCTGTGAGAGCATAGACTATATAGAAGGATTTTACAGCAATCACTTTATAGACGATCAATAGACTACACAGAAGGGTGTATATATTCATCATTTCATAAAACTATACATCTATACAGGGGTCAGTCAATGTGTTTCTCTGCGTGTGTTTGTGAGAGAGATACAGAGGGGCAGATTAACAACCGAGAAAAGCCCACCAAAATCCAAGCAAGAAAAGCAAAACCCACTTATTATACTTTCAAGAAAAGACTGAAAATTCGAAAAAAATTCAGCAGATAATATTTCCGAAACCAAGTTTCTTGAAAATACAAAGAGACACGAACCTTTAGAACCAGTGGAAATCTTGTGATCTTGACTATCCATATTGTTGTTACACTGTGTGTGAGAGATGATCAATAATGGAAGTTTAAAGAGAGAGAGAGAGAGAGAGAAAGAGAGAAAATGCGAAGACTTTTACAGTGTTAGAGAGAGAAAGTATGAACAATGCAAAGACAGACAGAGTGACGATGGAGGTGATAACTGATGAACACAGTGCACCATGTGCGCATGTTATCAAGAATCCCGACTTTTCCTATGCATGGCTGAATACTATCCTCTACGGTAAGGCACAGGATAGTGCAAAGGACATATTATTTTATATTGGCACATTTTTTTTTTTATGAAATTACACATCCAGTCATTAAAGTTTATGGGATCCTATGCTACTCATTACCTATAAAGCAAAAAATAACTTCTTCCACAATAACTGCATAAATTTTTGTATAAAATTATAGTTATGATATCCGACTAGATTGTCGATCCAGACAGATCATCGGATCGTTGGGTTAGTGGTGCAATTGGTGGGTTATGATTTAACCGATGGATCATTGTTAGATTGTACTTTTAATTAAAAAAATATTTTTTTAGAAAAAACAAGACATTTTCTGAATCTAAACATGTGTATTTTGGGCAACTATTGACTGATCTAATCGGTTCATTTTTTATAATTAAATGAATCACTTAATCGTAACTTTTATTGATCTTATTAAATAACGTCACATAAATTGATATTATAGTATTAGTGGTACTAAATAACATTATTCTTATTTTGTTGGTTTATGTACAAGGGAGGTAGTATCTCATTCAACCCTTAGAATAATTAGGTGGTCAAAAATATTTTTTTTTACGCATTCGCATTTATAAAGTTTTTTTTCTAAGTCTCGTGCCTAAGCTTGCTTAATTAAGTCATGTTCGCCTTTTAAAATATTATTGTGAAAGAGGGGTGATTGACTAGTGATTATCAATAAACTACAAGATTCTTATACATAAGAAAAAAGTACAACAATAAAAGATATTAGAGTCCGTTTGATAGGTAAATATGGAAAGAAATTCCAATTTCATGTTAGTTGGAAAAGAAAAACATATCAAACCCACAAGAATACGTTTCGACTTCAAGATTGCGAGCCAACTCGATACGAGGTTTTTGCTACTTGGCTAGTTTGTGGAGTAAGCCAATGAGTGATTCACCCCCATTTAATGTCCCTACTTACATTGAGTGTGTCTTGTTTGCTGAGTCATTAATTGGGGTTGGTATTCCCAAATTTTTCTAAACAAGTTGTTAGGCAATATCTAAAATTGTGATATAACTAGAAATTTATAAACAAGTGACATAAATGTGATTCACAATTAATATATTAATGATTTTAACATAAAAAAAAATAAAAAATTGTTACATAACTAGAAGTTTCTTTATGATACTCATACCTACCAAGGAAAAGGTCTTTGTTGGTGTTAGGTTTAGGATATAGTTTTTAAAGTCTTTATAAATAATGTGCAAAAACTTTCTTTCTCTTATCTTAGATAAAAAGCATGTGAGCTTAGTTTTAATAATAATTTATGTTGCTTATAATGCTCCACTATTATGTGAATCTTTTATTATGTTCGTATACCTACTAATGTACAGTTTTTTGTTTTTGTTTGTGTTAGGCTATCATGCAATTGTGTCTGCAAGTCTCATCTGCAATTGTTTTATAACATTTACACACATGTTAGTTCTAAAAAAATAAGTATGACCCCATGTGATAAATCGTGTTGAAGATAATGTTATGTCTCCAAACCATGGCTCAAGAAAAAGCCCAAAACAAGGCCCACACCTCGCTCGATAAAAAAAATCGAACTGAAGTCATAGATAAAGATGACGAATCAACACCTTACCTGATGTGCCACTTGTAAGCAGAAGCTCCATGATCGAAGCGAGGCGCCACATGTTGTAAAACAACAGTAGAGAAGTGATATAACGCTTCAACCAAAGCATTATATAAGTTGCCCAAGGCAAAGCATTATATAAGTGGCCGAAACCTATATTATTGAAGTGGAAGCCTCCTAACCATAAAGAAGCATATTTCATATTTATTTTCCCGAGAGATTTTCTAAATAAAGATCTTTTGAGAATGATTGATGTGACCCATATTATAATAGAGGAATGTTAAGTCTTATTAGCGTACTACTTAAGTACTCAGATTTAAGCCATAGAGTGACTACCTTTTCAGAGTGCATTAAATGATGCATGACCTAGTATGTGTTATATGACGCACACAATAGGACGCTTCGAATGAGGAGATGAAGCAACGTGCCTCTTCATCAAACAACTACCACTTCATCTCAATTACTATAAAAGCTCACAACTTATGCCATTCGAATGGTAATGCAACTCTAAACACTACAAGCTTTGTAAGATTATTTTCTCCCATTTTTATACTCTCATACACACACTAGGTGCCCAAACACCTAAGTGGCTTATGTCTAAAGCATGTTCAACACCCAAATATAAATATCTCATTGACTGATTTGATCGTCAGAATGCACGCGACCACTTCCCTACAATCGGAGAAAGTCGCGTGTGACTAACAATTGTCCAAGTGTGCAAGAGCAAGCTAACATGGACGTGAGTGGAGTCGAGATTTGTTGTCCACGTCAAAGATACAAGAAAAAAATCAACATATACATTTCAAATAATTATACATACTTTACTTTAACCATTTAAGATTTTAGATGACGTGATTCCATAATATTATAAAAATTTTAACTTAGATTAATCATCTACGGCGCCAAATTTAGCTCATGCTTATTGACTTTTCGATTTTGTAACAATTGAATGGTTATAATTTTTAGTAGGCAGAACAACTCCAGAATTGAATTTTGGTGTTATTTCGACTCACAACATAAATTCAAAGAAAATTTGTTCATCTTTAATATTCATCGAAGTTCTGTTCGTAATATAGTTCAATCTGATGTCACCTTAAACTCACGTAGTCACATGTTATATAATAACATCAAAGATCACGTTAAATTGAATTAAATTAACAATATTATCAACGTATCGGCTGTATGACCTATCCAAAACTTGAGGTACCATACTAATTTTTTTTTGGTCAAACTGATATAAAGATAAATGGTTTTTGTCGATTTCTATATTATATATTCACATGTTGTTACCTTAAAAAATTGTTTTGCTAGAAAAGTCTACCTTAAATAGCTGTCGGTATTGCGTTTGAAGACGACAAAGAGGTTTTGTTCTAGTCAAATTATCATGAATTAATTATAAGAGAAGTACAGGTTCAAGAGTTAATGTGAATGACTTGGACCCACTTGACAAGATTCTTGCTTTTTGTAGAGTTTTTGAAGGAGATTATTTCTATTTTTGCTTGAAAATTAATTTTGGAAAGAATGCTCTATTTCGAAAATGTTTTTAGAGGAAGTAAGTCAAATTAGATCAATTTTCTCTAAAAGTTCTTATAATTAAAATAATAACTTTCATAAAATTAATCAAACGGATTCAAAAATCTAAAAGTATCATTTAACATTTTAAAAGCCATGTCAAACAAGACTTAACATCAAAGTGATGAAAATGCAAAGCAAAACCCAGTTTGACCCACATTATTTCTCGTTAAATTATAATTCATTTTATCTTTCTTTTTATCAATTTCACATTTTCATTAAAATAATATTAAACGTAAATCCAACAACTTCTTTTTTAATCACACATTTTTAAAAAAAATTTATTATTCATCTTATTATAACGTGGAATAATGAGGGCCAAACACATAGCAATACACCAATTTTAGATCTCCTATGCCATGGTTGTACTACAACGCTGGACTTTTTATCGACTCGGCGATCACTTTCACAAGTCACAATTAATTATATCGATATAGAGTTCACTAATATTGACCTATATCCCATATTTGGCAAGTCTAGTTCTTCGTCAATATCACTATTTAAAAGCATCACCAATGTAGTGAACGTCTCGAGAAAGGAATACGGCTATTGCTTCTATCCAAAGTGAAAATTGTTGACCTATGATCGATCTTATATTTTGATTATAACAAACAAAGTATGTTTATATCTAATATTTATATTCGAATCCTTATTATTATACGTTGCAGACTTAATCAAATTGGAGACAAAATGATCGGACGAAAAGTTGTC